>CAUJNA010000001.1:4742500-4747500 GCA_963377175.1 Effrenium voratum
GTGCTCGTCCGCAATCACCTCCCAGAACTTTGCGCCAATCTGATTGCCGCACCTGTGCAAGCCAATGAAAGAAGCATGCGTGCCAGAACCAAAAAAGGAATCAACTTCTGGAAGTGGTCCAGCTGGGATTGGCAAATTCATAGCATGTAGCCTCATGTCTGTGTTCCTTTGAGAGGATAGTCATCTTTCAGGAGGGTATCAGACAAACACTATAGTCTCGTGCACAGCGAGGCATGTTGCATGTGCCACTAGCAGCAAAGGCACTGTCCACCCTGCACGTGCACGAGCTCACGCATCTTGGGTAACGAAGGCTAGGGAAGCACTGATGAGAGGAACAAAGGCTTGAGCCACAGCTTTGCGGCAGAAAAGAAGAAGACACGCAAGTTTGGTCGTGAACGAAAAGGATCGTTTGGGTTGTTGGAAATTGTACCAAGGCTCATCGCGAGCGTTTTGTGAAATGAGCGGACGGTCCACGAAGTGAGCGAACTTCAAGCCAGGCCACACTTGGTGTCCCCGTCCATCTGGTAACTCATGTTTTGTTTGTTTTAACCATGGTCCAAGTCAGCCTGCAAGTGGTGCGTTTAAGAGTCTAAGGCGAAATTACTTTGAGAGCCCTAGAAACAAACAAAATTATGGGACCAGCACGTGGTGTGCAATGGAAGGTCAGCACATATGTTCCAACCCAAACATTGCGCAAGATGTGCTGGTTCAAACACCACTGGCTCAAAAAGTTCAAACTTTACGTTTGGTTGCAGCCACCGCTGATCGAAGACAGCGGTTTTGGACAAGTCTGTTTGAGATAAATCAGTGAAACATGGCCCATTCGGCACAAGCTTAGTCGACATCCCTGCCACATCCAAAAGGGAACAGAACCAAAGGATGAACAAAGAAAGAATTGTGAAGCTTCACATTTGAAAGTGGGCCTAAAGCCACCAAGCAAGCGAAGACCATCCGAGCACCCAAACCCAGGGGTTCCCTCGTTTGGAGACAAGCCAACCTCGCCCTGGCTCTGTCAAACTTAGCTCGCCTACCCACCAGCCAACTCACCTTGTTGATTCCCTCATTTGCCCGGCGTTTACCTTCAAGACGCGTTTCTTGAAAGTGCGCCAAGCTGCTCAGTGGGACACCGTGATGCTTTCAACACGGGCCCGTCCGAGCAAATGTGGTGGAAACAGTCTGGCTCTAGCCATCGTATTCGCCCTCCTCTTCATCGAATTCACCTTCCTCCTCCGCTGTGGCATCCTGGTACTGCTGGTACTCAGAGACCAGGTCGTTCATGTTGGACTCGGCCTCTGTGAATTCCATCTCATCCATGCCCTCGCCGGTGTACCAGTGCAGGAATGCCTTGCGGCGGAACATAGCGGTGAAGTACTCCGCAACCCTCTTGAACATCTCCTGGATGGCGGTGGAATTCCCGGCAAAGGAGACCGCCATCTTCAAGCCCTTCGGCGGGATGTCGCAGACCGATGCCTTGATGTTGTTCGGGATCCACTCCACAAAGTAGGACGAGTTCCTTGCGGCGACATGCAAGCGCTCCATGCCGCGTTACACATGCTTCATGATGCCGTCACAAGCAGCGTTGAACATATTCTATGACCAATCTGTAAAGCAAACCGCAACTACCATCTGATCACTGCTCGCCAAGACGCTTGTTCTGCACGTTGAGCATCTGCTCATCTACTTCCTTTGTGGACATGCGGCCTCGGAACAGCGCTGCGGCCGTCAAGTAGCGCCCGTGACGGGGATCTGCCGCGCACATCATGTTCTTGGCATCAAACATCTGCTGAGTCAGCTCAGGCACCGTCAGAGCACGGTACTGCTGCGACCCGCGGGAGGTCAGCGGCGCGAAGCCGGTCATGAAGAAGTGCAGCCGCGGGAACGGCACCAAGTTCACGGCAATCTTGCGCAGGTCGCAGTTCAGCTGTCCGGGGAAGCGCAAACAACAAGTCACCCCGGACATGGCCGCTGAGACCAAGTGGTTGAGGTCGCCGTAAGTTGGCGTTGTCAGCTTCAGCGTGCGGAAGCAAATGTCGTACAAGGCCTTGCGAGGTAAAAAAAAAAAAAAAAAACAGCAAGCGGAAATCAATTGAAAACGCAAAGCAGAAATGCAACAAAAAGACAAGCCACCCAAACTCAACTGAAATCAATTCCTTAGTGCCAACCATCTACAAATCACAAAAGAAGAGGAGCAGCAGCAGCAGCAGCAGCAACAGCAGCAACAGCAACAGCGAAATTGATGCATGTACCACAAGTTGTGCAACCTTCCGCAATATTCCAAACTGGACTGCTGTTTGTGATGTGCATGGTGTAGAGGTATTTGTTGTCAAACGCCCGGCCGGTCATGCAAGAACCTGCCTCGTTGTCGAGCAGGAAGGACTCATCAGAGTTCTCCACGAGCTGATGGAAGCTGAGCACGGCATTGTAAGGCTCCACAACGGTGTCGGACACTTTGGGCGAGGGAATCACAGAGAACGTCTCCATGATTCCTTAGCCATTCGTCAACTTGACATTCAACACTGCTGTTGTAATTAACAGGTCAATGTCGCAAGGGCATCAACAAAAGTACTAGCAAAAACCAGCGGCTGTCGGGATACTCCTCAGGGTTGGACCCATTGATTGTCTGCAGATCAGATATTCCAACAACGCTAGCATTGATCCTAACTCCAGCCTAAAAGAACTTCCGTCATGAAATCAGACTTGGATGTGCATGGTGTAGAGGTATTTGTTGTCAAACGCCCGGCCGGTCATGCAAGAACCTGCCTCGTTGTCGAGCAGGAAGGACTCATCAGAGTTCTCCACGAGCTGATGGAAGCTGAGCACGGCATTGTAAGGCTCCACAACGGTGTCGGACACTTTGGGCGAGGGAATCACAGAGAACGTCTCCATGATTCCTTAGCCATTCGTCAACTTGACATTCAACACTGCTGTTGTAATTAACAGGTCAATGTCGCAAGGGCATCAACAAAAGTACTAGCAAAAACCAGCGGCTGTCGGGATACTCCTCAGGGTTGGACCCATTGATTGTCTGCAGATCAGATATTCCAACAACGCTAGCATTGATCCTAACTCCAGCCTAAAAGAACTTCCGTCATGAAATCAGACTTGGTAGGAACAGTTCAAACAGCCTTGATCGGGCAGGACGTTTCAACCAAGATTGGCAACCACTTTTCGGAAACCGCTCGCTCCGGTCTTGCCCCTAGTTGGTGGCTTGGGATGGGTTTCACCGCCGCTCCTCGCGCACCTTGGAGATCAGCAAGGTGCCCATGCCCGCGCCCGTGCCGCCACCAAGGGAATGGCACAGCTGGAAGCCCTGCAGGCAGTCGCAGCCCTCGGCCTCCTTTCCTCGGATCTTTTCAAAGAAGTCCCACTATCTTCCCTCGAACGTGCAAGATTCTCCAACCCCTTCAGGGTGAGTGGAAGGCCTGGCTGCAGCCAACCTTGCCTCATATGAAACCGGTCACAAAGGCATTTGGTGTGCGATACAGTGACAGGTGAAACCATGACTGCTGATGCGAAAATATACCTGCCTGAGTTGCAGTGTCACGAGCTCCAAGGCAACCAAAACACTCCCAGGCCACCACCAAACACCAGAGACCCAAGGTATAAGATGAATTCGGTCAAACCAACGAGAGCTTGCTCGCCCGATTGGCATGGAAACAAGGCCGCAGCTTCGTCTGGTGTTTAAAAACAAAGAAAACAATTGACACCAGCCACCGTGCGGCGGTTGATTCGAAAGGAAACCTCCCCCTCCAAAAACACCAACCTGAACAACACAGGGACGTATAGCCGGAGCAGCGCACCACGTCGAGCACCGAGTCGATGAGCTCGGCCCCTTCCGTGTAGTGGCCCTGATGCTTCCATGGGGCCAACAGGAATTTGTGCCCAAAAGTTGGAGGGGGAGTTGGACCGATCCTCGCATGAGGCTGTTTACCACCTGGTGTTGCCATATGGGTGTCTTTTCAAAAAGTGGTCTTCCCCTTGGTTTTCCTGTAAAGCCACCAAAAGGAGGTAGCCTCAAAAAAGATTAACCCATGAATTCGACGCCCTGTTGGTTTTCTTGGTTTCCCTTGAAACACCCAAGGAGTCCCCGGCTCGGTATCCCCATTGGATCGCTTCTTAAGCGCAGCCAAGAGAAAACCAACCAGTTTGAAGGGGGTATCCTCGAACTTCACCCATCGCAAATCGGCGACCAAGTGATGGTAAAGCCAACTTCCTACACCTTGGCAACCAACAAAATGCGCTCCTCCAACCTCATTGTTTGTGCTTAAAGTTACGTGCTCAAGTGGCTGAAGGAAAACGAGTTGTACCCCGATGCCTTCCCCGCAGTTGCCTTTTGCCATGTGTTGTCTGCCAAAAAAACGGAGAACATACCGGAATATGAATGGCCAGTTCATTCTGCCAACAAGGAAGTCGTCTCGGGCAATATCCTTTGTTTACCCAAAAATTATCAGACACAAAAATTGGCTCCTGAAAGCTGGCAACAGTCTTTTTTGGGTTTCCCAACCAAACCTCGGACCATGGTGACCAGTGGGAAATTGGCTAATTACTTGGTTGTTCTGCCTGGGAAGATCACTTACTAGACCGAACGCAGCTTCACAGAAGCTGTTAGATGCTCAAAGATTGCACCGGTTGACCAAAGAAAGTTCCGTTGAAGCCATGAACACATGAGCCAGCGCTTAACGCAGGGCCCTGCCTTCGCCCAGTTGTTGCCAGCACCGGTCTGTCCGAAGACAAAGTTATCCGGCCGGAAGAGCTGGCCAAAGGGACCTGCACGGACGCTGTCCATGGTCCCCGGCTCCTCGGTAAGGGCGTCGTTGCTGCTTTGCTGGTGCGTCAACCTATCTCTCCGGCATAGGTTGGACGCAGTCCCGACAAGGAGAAATGTCAGCGTTGGTACACCTTATGACTGGCTGCTCCAATGCGGGCGTCAGGAACGTGTGAACCATGATTGTCAGTACCTACCTTTCTTGGGGGCTCCTGACAAATCCTCCGATTGAGGG
>CAUJNA010000001.1:4760000-4772500 GCA_963377175.1 Effrenium voratum
GAATTATGAGCAGCTACATGTGTGTGTAGACGTGTATGTAGAAGCAGGCATGTATATATATATATATATGCTCAGCCCCCCCCCATGATCCAGGTTTTCAGTTTGGCAGGTATGGATCATGGGTAGGGGGGCCCCCAGCCTGGTTCACGGAGCTTTTCTCTGGCAGAAAGTATTTGGAGGAGAAACGCCACAGACTCTCTGGCATCGATGGGGGGCACAAGCAAGAGACAAAGGATGAGCCCAAAGACGAGCCCGAATGATCCCAAGCAAGAGCCCAAGGATGATCCCAGGCCAGAGCTCAAGGAAGAGCGCAAGGAGGATGTCAAGAAGGTTCACATCAACAAGATTGCCAAACGCCCACTGCGCATCAACTTGTCTGACTCATCTGAGGCACCAGACCACATCAAGGAAGCGGCTGCTCCCTCTATTCCTGCCCAGCACACGGGCATGATCTGAACAAGGGCGGACCCGATGGACGACTTGCCGGCCTCTGCGGATCTGGAGCTGGGCTGGAGCAGGATGGCAACGCCGATGTGTCCCTCTCCCAAGAGCTTGCAGTCCTCATGGATCAGAAGCCTGACCAGGAGCTTGACAACTGAGATGGTGTATGACTGAGGCAAAGGCTTGACCATGACTTTGGATAGTCAGTTTTTGGTTTCAAAGGATATAAGTCAGCAAAAGTCTGGCCAGCAAAAGGGCCAAGAAGGAAAAAGACAAGTTGTCGTGTTGTCTTCCATTTTGCACTTTGTCAATTGCACATGTCAATTGCACATGTTTGTGTTGCGCAGTGCGTGAGCCGTGTGTGTTGCAGCGCTTTGCATCAACGAGAGCTGCCCTGCAGCTGATCTCTGTTTCTTAGCCAGGCATGCCAAAAATGGTTATGAAAGCTATGAAGGTGAAGAGCGAGAAGCCGCCATTCCAAATGCAGGCAGGCCTAAAAGGAGTGTCCGGAGCGCGCAGCTTCTTTTGCTCGAGCTGACTATACATCAAATAAGCGGCTAGACATGCTGTGTCTCCACACGGTCGTGGGTCTACAGACTCGAGTACACGCTAGACGTCATGCTTAGAAGCCGGGTCCTCATCATTGTGGCGCCGAAGGTATCTGACGTCACCACAGCGGACATACTGCAACATTTTCCAGCCCTCCCAGAGCGTGAAACAGAAGTCCGCATCATCCTCCTCGTGCAATGCCCGAGAAGCGGGCTCCAGCACGGGGCACTCTGCCGCCCAATCTCTAACACACTTCAGGAAATTCTTCCTGACTCGGATGGATTTGGCCGAGAAGTGACTCAGCGCGGACATGTTGCTGGCCTCCGCCTGAAATCTCCGACCCCCAGGCTCGTGCAGCAACAGGTTCAAACAATACCGCGCCCCCGTGCTCGTGAACGAGCCTCTACACCTAGCTTAGCTTAGCTCTATGCACCTAGCTCTACGCACTTGGCTCTATGCCCCTGGCTCGATGCACTTCGCTCTTTGCACTTGGCTTTGTGCACTTAGCTCTGTGCACTTGGCTCCCTGCACTTCGCGCTTTGCACTTCGCTCTGAGCACTTGGCTCTATGCGCTTGGCTCTTTGCACTTGGCTCTGCGCAAGTAACTCTATGCTGGTGACTCCATGCTGGTGACCCTGCGCAAGTATCTCCATGCTGATGACTCTGCGCAAGTACCTCCACGCTGGTATCTCCATGCTGGTGACTCTGTGCAAGTATCTCCATGCTGGTAACTCTGTGCAAGCTACTCTGTGCTAGTAACTCTGCGCGAGTATCTCCATGCTGGTATCATGCTGGTGACTCTGTGCAAGCTACTCTGCGCAAGTTGACCACGAGCTCCTGATATCTCCATGCTGGTGACTCTGTGCAAGCTACTCTGCGCAAGTTGACCAAGAGCTCCGCACGCAAGAACCCTTCGCAATGCTTTCGGGAAAAGAACCAAAAAAAGCAATCCCCTAAAGGCTCAAAGTGCTGCAAGGGTACCTAAAAAACATAAACAAAAAACCAATCTCCAGACGTCTTCAGCCTATCCAAAGTTGTTTTTAGGTTTTTGAGGGGTGTTTAGGGGATTGTTTTTTGTTTTTTAGGTACCCTTACAGCACTTCAGGCACCGAAAGCTTCTAAAGTGCTGAGAGGGTGCCTAAAAAACCAATCCATTCCCAGGCTAAAGGACAAAGTGCTGTAAGGGTACCTAAACAACCTAAAAAAACTAATCCATTTTAAGCTTTGGATAGGCTGAGGACCTCTGGAGATTGTTTTTTAGGTTTTTTAGGTACCCTTACAGCACTTTGGGCCTTTAGGGGATTGTTTTTTTTGGTTGTTTAGGTACCCTTACAGCACTTTGGAGGGCTTGGGCGCCTAAAGTCTTGTGTGGGCAATGAAAACAAAGCGTACAATGCTGCATTTGCTTCACACGCAAGTTCTCAACTCCCGTGTCGAATGGTTTGTCCACCGCCTTCCCAACACTAAAACATCTGTTCAAGGGCGACACCTGTATGTCTTGAGCAATGCAAGGTTGTCTGCTAATCAATGCAAGGCTGCCTGGTCACACAACCTAAGATCCCAAACGAAATCTGTTTTGCATGGTGCTTCCTGAAAAGGTGCAAAACACTGCTATTTACAGTGCTGTGTACATATACAATATTGAACCTGGATCATGGGGGGGGGGCTGCCCAAATATATATATATATATATATATACACTTAAATATGCATAATATAAAATAATGCAATATAATTTATACAATATATAATATATATATAACATAGTATAATGCTAGCGTAACAAGATGTAATGTGGTACAGTATAAGAGTATACATATATAGCATGCAATGCATTTGTGGAAGTGATGTTTGCTTTGTATGTCAAATTCGTAGCAAGTATACAGGCTTGCATTGCCACTGAAGGTGGGAAGCAGCAGGGCCAAGTGGCTTGCAATGGCTGAGCTTGCCAACCGCTTCTGTTGGCAAAGTGAGCTTCTTGTGAGGAAAACCAATGCACAAAAAACTGGTGGATCCCATGACCACTCGTTTGACGACTCCCGTCAAACATCCCAGGAAGCCTATTTCAAAGACATCGTTGGCACGCAGGCCCGTCTATTGAACAGGTTCAAAGAACATCAGTTCAACTATCAGTCGACATACCATGTTTGCCCTTCGATCCTTCTGAAAAGGAAAAATTAAGAACCCCTGCTCAATGCCCAGGCGAGAGTCCGCTCCAACTGCAAGTCGGAATCGCCGTGATAGGTGCCTGCGGCCGGTGCAATGAGACAAGCACACCAAGGGCATGTTGAATCAGGGCGCGCCATCTGGTCGGCTTCCGTTTGTTGAAGGACCACCCCGAGCAATCCCAAACTTGGCATGGCGAAGCCTCCGGTTCGGCAGGAACCAGTTTGCCCAAGTGGTGACGACTTAATGACTTTGCCTCGACAAGAAACAACTAATCCCCAAGTCCGAGCTGATGTTTGGCTCGGAACCCAGAGTGGCTGCAGACGTTGACATAGGCCTTGCCACAATCCTCATGAAAATGGGTCGCAGAACCCCTACATACTCAAATGACTAGCTTTGGCTGCATTTTGGATCCCCTCTCAGATGTGGAAGCATGCCTGTAGGGTCAATGCCGTGCTCGTCCGCAATCACCTCCCAGAACTTTGCGCCAATCTGGTTGCCGCACCTGCAGTGCTTGACGCCCAAGCAATTAATCACTCGGGTTGTGCCAAAACCAGCTGGACCCTAGAAAAAAGAAATCGAGTCACGCTGGCTTCGACACACGTAGCAATGCCGATAACATCTTGATTTGCATGTACTTTGAAGACGGGGCCTCCCTTCGTCCAGAGATTAAATAGGATGTACAACCACTATGTAGCCAATATATGAAGGGTCTGTAGGTGTTGGGGTAGTGGAAACCATCCAAGATCCAGGCTGCTTGGTGGAATGCAACAGTTTGTCTCGTGCGCAGTGAGGAATCCGAGACAATGAGTGCACACATAGCAGCAGAGGCACTGTCCACCCTGCACGTGCACGAGCTCACGCATCTTGTCGCAAAAAGTGGGCGAGCAATGAAAGGAGCAACAAAGGCTTGAGCCACAGCTTGCACGCCCGAAGATCATGTTAACAATACAGCACGCAAGTTTGCTCGCCCCACGAAACATGAACGAAGCGCATCAGGGTCATTGAAAATAGCTCCAATCTTGGTGAACCAAGCATTTCTTTGCCCATCAGCTGCCAACTGGGCATTCTTCACTGAAGGTACCCTTTGCAGGTAAAACCGCACAAAACTAAAGGAACACCCCCCATTCAAGGGTCCGTCAGTTAGAGAAAAGCCAGCATCCTTGCTTTCCCGCCAAATGCTTCGTTGTTCCTGCAGTTCAGTTGCCTGGCGTTCACCTTCAAGGCGTGTTTCTTGAAAGTGCACCGGACTGCTCAGTGGGACACCGTGATCAACACGGGCCCATCAGAACAAAATCCAAGGTCCAAGGCGGTCGAAACACTGTGGCTCTAGCCATCGTATTCGCCCTCCTCTTCATCGAATTCACCTTCCTCCTCGGCCGTGGCATCTTGGTACTGCTGGTACTCAGAAACCAGGTCGTTCATGTTGGACTCGGCCTCTGTGAATTCCATCTCATCCATGCCCTCGCCGGTGTACCAGTGCAGGAATGCCTTGCGGCGGAACATAGCGGTGAAGTACTCCGCAACCCTCTTGAACATCTCCTGGATGGCGGTGGAATTCCCGGCAAAGGAGACCGCCATCTTCAAGCCCTTCGGCGGGATGTCGCAGACCGATGCCTTGATGTTGTTCGGGATCCACTCCACAAAGTAGGACGAGTTCCTTGCGGCGACATGCAAGCGCTCCATGCCGCGTTAGACATGTTTCATGATGCCGTCACAAGCAGTGTTGAACATATTCTATGACCAATCTGTGAAGCAGGCCACACAACTACCATCTGATCACTGCTCGCCAAGACGCTTGTTCTGCACGTTAAGCATCTGCTCATCTACTTCCTTTGTGGACATGCGTCCCCGGAACAGCGCCGCGGCCGTCAAGTAGCGCCCGTGACGAGGATCTGCCGCGCACATCATGTTCTTGGCATCAAACATCTGCTGAGTCAGCTCAGGCACCGTCAGAGCACGGTACTGCTGCGACCCGCGGGAGGTCAGCGGTGCGAAGCCGGTCATGAAGAAGTGCAGCCGCGGGAACGGCACCAAGTTCACGGCAATCTTGCGCAGGTCGCAGTTCAGCTGTCCGGGGAAGCGCAAACAACAAGTCACCCCGGACATGGCTGCTGAGACCAAGTGGTTGAGGTCGCCGTAAGTTGGCGTTGTCAGCTTCAGCGTGCGGAAGCAAATGTCGTACAAGGCCTTCCAGGAATTTCCAGGATGAAATTGGCAAACATTCATGGCAAACGAGCAAAAAAAACAGCAAATGCCAAGCCCATGTGGAAATGCCCGCTGGCTCTTTCGAGAACCTGCCTCGTTGTCCAGCAGGAAGGACTCATCCGAATTCTCCACGAGCTGATGGAAGCTGAGCACGGCATTGTAGGGCTCCACAACAGTGTCGGACACTTTGGGCGAGGGAATCACAGAGAACGTCTCCATGATTCCTTAGCCGTCTATCTACATCTAACGCTGCAGCTTTGACAAGTCAAGAAGTCAAGATTATAAGGGTTACATTATAAAAGTACTAAGAAAAAGAAAGCGGCTGTCTGGATACTCCTCAGGGCTGGACGCACGGCATGTCCATGTGATAAACCACGACAGCTGACACAACATGATTGGAGGTAGGCCCTATTGTGTAAAACGCACACCTCCAAATGGTTGCTTCACTTTCGGATATCAACATGTCGTTTGCAGTGTCCGGGCCGGTCCTCAACTCAGCCATTGATCCCGGCAGAAGGTTTGAATCAAGATTGGCAACAGTCCCGAAATCAAAGAGCGCCAACCTCTCTTTTCTTCGGCCTTGCCCTCGTTGGTGGTTTGGATTGGTTTGGGATTCCACCGCTCCTCACGCACCTTGGAGATGAGCAAGGTGCCCATGCCCGCGCCCGTGCCTCCACCGAGGGAATGGCACAGCTGGAAGCCCTGCAGGCAGTCGCAGCCCTCGGCCTCCTTTCCTCGGCATCTCAGGCGTACGAGCTACCCCCGAATTCCCTCCGAATTATTGCTAAAAATGGGCTGCAGGATAGGATGGTTATTAGGCTTTCCGGGCCTGCCTACGGTTGTGGCCCTTTGGAAAACCGAAAACTGGGTGGGTCCTTCAAAACATTCAACTGTTTGATGGTCAGCGGGGAATCTTCTGCAATTGTCCAACCGGAAAAAGGGATGCGCCGGTCAAAAGAGCAGCCTACTTTCCAAGTGGGCAGCCTGCCTTTGTAGAGCAAAACCTTCCCTCCCCGAACACAAAACAGCTGAAGGAAAGGCCTACAAAATGTTTGGGCAAACCGCTCACCCTGTCCCCCTGAACAGCCAGAGCAGCGAACCACGTCGAGCACTGAGTCGATGAGCTCGGCCCCTTCTGTGTAGTGGCCCTGATTCCAGCGAGACAATCGTATTTTGCTTTGCACTATTGGCTAGATATTAGTGGGGGCGGAACAAACATGTCCAAACCAGCTAAATGGACCGAGCTCCAACCAAACGGCAACCGAACAAGTCACCAGCCTTCGCCCAGTTGTTGCCGGCACCGGTCTGTCCGAAGACAAAGTTGTCCGGCCGGAAGAGCTGGCCAAAGGGCCCTGCACGGACGCTGTCCATGGTCCCTGGCTCCTTGGTATCAAGGGAAACGGCAAAGTGCTCTTGGGTACGTGCCCTAAGCATAAACCCCTACACACCCAATGCCTACCATATATACCCTGAACCAGTCTGGGTGTCTGGGGGGACTTATGCCGAACATGTCCCTAGAGCCCAGAGTCCATGCTGGGAGAGAAGAGGCTTAGGATGGCTCAGCCCTGTGAATGATAGGGACTTATGTCCCCGTCAGTTGTGGCGGGCGTCCAGGTCCATCAGCACGGCACGCGGCACATAGCGGCCACCAGTTGCCTCGTTGAAGTAGACGTTGATCCTTGCGAGACGCAAGGGGCACAAGTAGCTCAGGATAGCTCAGGGCAAGGGGAGGTCTGAAGGAAAGAATCCACGAAATCAAATGTGTGCGTGTGTATGCACGTACACGTCTATCCCCGTATACATTTGCACGTATCCATCTTGTACGCATTTGTGTATACATGACATGCACATCAGTAAGCGATGTTGGCTTTGCGTGACGTATCTAGTTCCGGTAGAGCCGGCGAAGCCAGTTGGCCGAAGAGCAACTTATTCTTGTTGAGCTTTACTGTATTTCGATCACGCGCGACTGCACTAGACTACTTCTCTAGCCAAACACCGCAGAAAGCAATCCCTTGTGCAACTTGCTCGTGCAACTTCATTTGCAAAACTCTCGTGTACCTGGCTGGTGTACATTGCTCTAGCAACCTCTGATGTAACTTGCTCGTGTAACTTTCTCAAGCAATCTATCATGTAACTTGCTAGTGCAACTTGGCTTGCGCAATCGGCACCATGATTTTCCTGTAAAACCCTGGGTGGTCTTTGGCTTTTTGGTTTCTAAGGACACCTGCTGGACGCCACTGGACGGCCATTCCACACGGACTTTGCTAACTGCATGCGAGGATCCGCTCCAACTGCAAGTCGGAATCGCCGTGGTAGGTGCCTGCGCCCGTGACTGAGGTTGCGAGGAGAACCATTGGGGGTGTGCTAAAGCAAGGGACCCCTGAAGCTGGCTAACGTCCCCCAAGACGCGATCCCGAATGTGGCAGAGTAGAAAACTCAGCTCGTTCGGCATCTGGGTTTCTCATGAGACTGCCTTGTCGGATACACCAAAGTTCTGTTGACTTGATGGCTTCCCTGCGACCAAGCTGACTTTTGGCTCCAAACCACGGTGAAATCAAAGGTTCACACAGGCCGTGCCATAATCCCACTAAACTCGGTAGCGGAACCCGACTAAGATGACCATCTTCGGCTATGTTTTGTTCCACTGTACCCTCCCACTGCTCGATGTGGTCATATCTTTGCCTGTCGGGTCAATGCCGTGTTCGTCCGCAATCACCTCCCAGAACTTTGCGCCGATCTGGTTGCCGCACCTGCAGTGCCGGACCCCCTTGGCGCTGGTTTTCTAAAGGAAACCGAAAAGAAAAAGACTACTGGCTGGATTCAGCTGGATTTGACACGAATAGCCAGGTTTGTAGTCTGTACCTCCAAGAGCAAAATTGTCCCCTAGCAATCCCTTTTACTAAATGGCATGCTGCTTGGTGGAAGCATGCAACTGATTGTCTCGTGAAAAGCACGGGTAAACCAACATTGAATGCTCCAATAAGAGCAAAGGCGCTGTCCACCCTGCACGTGCACGAGCTCACGCATCTTATGTAGCGAAAAGCTGGCGGGCAATGAATGAGCAAGAAAGGCTTGAGCCACGGCTTGCACACACCCAGAGAATCTGTAGAAAAAAACCGAGATACATCAAGCTTCTTTAAGCTAACATTGATGGTTCTAGGTGCAAGTAAATATTTCTCCCCCCCCCCCCCGCCCCTCCATGCCCATCGGTTGCCCAACTGGATGGGATGGCATGGCACTGCATCTCTTGTGGGTAATCTTTTTGGGTTCTGTTTCAAAAAACCAGCAACAAGAAAACCCGCCATCTTGGGAGGACCTCATTTGAAGACAAACTGGCTCCTTCGTGCTAGCTCGCCTTCCCAAATGTCGGACGGCGCTTGCAGTGCACGCAGGAGCAGATCCGGCAGATAGTCAACACCTCCTTGCTCACTGACTGTGAGGTCCGGAGCCGGAGACTGCGCGGCGCCAAAGCGGAGCACGGACCTCCCACGCTGCCACCAAAGCCAAGACAATCAATCAGGGCGCGGCCCACTCCTTTGCCGAAGTTGCGCGGTTCAACAAAACATCGGCGCCAGCCCATGCGAAGACAGCCCCCGGATGACATGAAGCTCTGTGAAAGAGCCTGCCTTTTTAGGGCCATTGGCGGAGGGCTGGAAGCGGACTTGCAGTAAGGACACTGACCACCATTGATGCGGGCGGAGGTTGTCGCTCACCCCTGGGCTGAGCATGTGATGGCGTTGTAGAGTATGTTTCACACTTCTTCTCTGCGCCATCAAAGTGCAAGCGCATGCCCAACAACCTGCAAGCGCCTCCGGCCCAGCATTGAGGCAAGCATACTCTTCCTTACCAGCATCCTCCATTTGTCCGCTCAATGCGTCCAGCTCACGAAGCAGAAGGGCGGCGTCCTGCATGTCTTCCACCGTTCTGGTGGAGAGGGTACGGTCATCAACGTGAAGAGCTGCGAGCGGGCAGGCAACCCGCAGAGCGGCGGCATGCGCCCCGGACGCCCTACTGATGGGGTTGGAATGGTCTCTCCTGGTGTACAAGGCTGACTACCGGGACACCTTGCCGGAGCAGAACCGCAAGAGGAAACCGTCCGAGCATTCATTCAGGACGGGATCCGCGGGGGTCAATGAGTGGTAGGCGTATAAAGCCGCCTTGGGGAAGACCTCTTTGCGACGTCTGCCAAGGACGAACAGCGCAACCTGCCCCGCCACCGAAGGCCGAAGGTGGCTGAAAGTGAACAAGGCCGTGGCGTGAGAGGGCCATGCCATTCGAAAAGTTGCTCTGTCCGCTTGGCACGGAGATTAATCAACTGACAGCAACGTGTCCGTGGCGTCGGTGGCCTGACACCACCCGCGTCACCACAGCTGATGGGTCAGCTGCCCCAGGCCGCTTTAGGATCATGGTGACTTCTTGGAGCTGAAAGGCATCCGGACACCTGTTTCCAAGATGACGCGCGCAAGGCCCAGCAAAAGGAGCAAGGTGGCTTTGCGGAAGCTCCTGCGCAGAGAAAGGCGCATCCACATCATCACCCGCGCGGACAACATCTGGAATCCCAAAGCAGCATGGGTTTTGCAGCTCCACTGAGCTTGAGCATGCGCCTGCAGCGCTTCAGGCGCAGCCCTTAGCCGGCCTTCATCAGTGTGGATGGCAGACAACTCCGGCCGGGCTTTTCCAACCATGAGGTTGGGGGAGTGGGAACGAATCAGACACAAAGTCGAAGCCAGAAGATGCGCACGAATCATCCAGCAGCATCGTCTTGGTGATGGGGGTTTGCTTGGAAGGCTGTTGGGGCTCATGGGTGAAGGCGTTGCGGTGGAAGAGTACGGCCGCACCAAGGAGCAGGGCAAAAGCGTGCAGAAGATGGGTGTGCGCCTGCAGGTTGAGGGCAAGCAGCGGAAACTGAGAAGAAGTCCGGGCAAGGGGCAAGGGTGAGAAGAAGTCTGAGGCGAAGCATGTCGTGATGGTGGGTGAGGACCAGGCAGATTGCGAAGACCCTCCTAGGCATATGGGGTGACGCTTGTGGGAAGGAGGGCGCTGACAGGTGCGGCGGGGAGATCAACGCAAGACCCCCTTCAAGACAGCTGAACGCCGACTGCCGGCATCACAGTGCCGCGCAAGACGGCGGTTCTCGCTTGCAAAATCTTTGAGAAGTGGTGCATTGGAATCCGAGGACGCAAGGGGTTGGCCTCGAAAGGGCCGGGCCGGCTGGCACCTGTTTGGCCTGGTGCGTGGTGGAGGGGGTGCTGAAGGCGAACTTCAAGGATGTCAAACTGAAGAGAGAAATTCCTCTTCCGAGGGGCAGCGGCGGACGATGTGGATCTGGCGCCCATGAGGGCAGATGAGCATGGTCAAATCGCGCCCTGGGCGAAGTGGGCGCCCCCAACACATCCAAGGTTGGAAGATCCGCAGAAATATGACGGGCGCAGCGCGTGAGCAGCATCCCATTCAAAAGGCCCAGGGTCGCTTTGACCACCTGAAAGAGCTGGTCGCGGCTCAAGCGCAAACTGCACGGGACAGAGAGCGAAGCCTCTTCCCATCGCGCTTTAGCCTTGAGGGAAACTTCAAGGGTTGAATCCTCAAAATGCTAACGGACGCCGACGAGGCCAAGGAACTCGGTGTTGACATGGGGAAAAGGGGTTCAAGAGTCGTCAAGCGCTCCGTGGGCGCAAATTCCTCTTTGGCCGGGTCTTCCCTTTGTCCACTTAGGTTGTCCAGCTCTTGAAGAAGACGGATTGCATGCTGCATTTCGCCGGGCGTGAGTGTGGACAGGGTCTTGTCGTCCACGTAAGTGAAGAATGCCGCCCCAGGCACTTGCGCGCGAAGAACCCGAGCAGGTGCTCCAGCCACAAAGACGCGGCCATGGGGGAGATTGGGTACAGAGGCTTGAGCCACAGCTTGCACACGCCCTCATTTTTCAAACAGAACCCAAAAAGGGTACCAGCAAAAGATAGTTTGCAATGCCCAGTTGGGCAACCGATGGGCACGGAGGGGGGGGAATGCTTACTTGCTATTAGAAGCATCAATGCTAGATTTAAGAAGCTTATGTCACTTGTGTCATTTATTATGCAACAAGAAAACCCTCCATCTTGGGAGGTCCTCGGTGACAAACCAGCATCAACCTATCTCGCCTTCCCACCATCCAAATGTTTTTTGATCCCCTGGAGTTCAGTTGCCCGGCGTTCACCTTCAAGGCGTGCTTCTTGAAAGTGCACCAAACTGCTCAGTGGGACACCGTGATGCTTTCAACACGAGCCTATCTGAGCAAAATCCAAGGCGGTGAAAGCACTGTGGCTCTAGCCATCGTACTCACCCTCCTCTTCATCAAACTCACCTTCCTCCTCCGCCGTGGCATCCTGGTACTGCTGGTACTCAGAGACCAGGTCGTTCATGTTGGACTCGGCCTCTGTGAATTCCATCTCGTCCATTCCCTCGCCGGTGTACCAGTGCAGGAATGCTTTGCGGCGGAACATAGCGGTGAAGTACTCCGCAACCCTCTTGAACATCTCCTGGATGGCGGTGGAATTCCCGGCAAAGGAGACCGCCATCTTCAAGCCCTTCGGCGGGATGTCGCAGACCGATGCCTTGATGTTGTTCGGGATCCACTCCACAAAGTAGGACGAGTTCCTTGCCGCGACACGCAAGCGCTCCATGCCGCTTCGTGATGCCATCAGAAGCAGTGTTGAACATATTATATGACCACTGTAAAGCAAACCGCAACCATCATCCGATCACTGCTCGCCAAGACACTTGTTCTGCACGTTAAGCATCTGCTCATCTACTTCCTTTGTGGACATGCGGCCCCGGAACAGCGCAGCGGCCGTCAAGTAGCGCCCGTGACGAGGATCTGCCGCGCACATCATGTTCTTGGCATCAAACATCTGCTGAGTCAGCTCAGGCACCGTCAGAGCACGGTACTGCTGCGACCCTCGGGAGGTCAGCGGTGCGAAGCCGGTCATGAAGAAATGCAACCGCGGGAACGGCACCAAGTTCACGGCAATCTTGCGCAAGTCGCAGTTCAGCTGTCCGGGGAAGCGCAAGCAACAAGTCACCCCGGACATGGCTGCTGAGACCAAGTGGTTGAGGTCGCCATAAGTTGGCGTTGTCAGCTTCAGTGTGCGGAAGCAAATGTCG
>CAUJNA010000001.1:4775000-4777500 GCA_963377175.1 Effrenium voratum
AGCCAGCATAAGTTCTCAATGGCTCAAACACTCTTGATTGGGTAGACCGCACCAACCATTGGCAACCACAGTCGGACTAAGAACGCTCCTCACGCACCTTGGAGATCAGCAGGGTGCCCATGCCCGCGCCCGTGCCTCCACCGAGGGAATGGCACAGCTGGAAGCCCTGCAGGCAGTCGCAGCCCTCGGCCTCCTTTCCTCGGCATCTCAGGGGTACGAGCTTCCCCCGACTGCCATCCCAAGGGAAAACTTGAGAAAATTCGGCATGGATCCTCTGTTCGAGAAGTACGCCAATTCCATGTCTCTCTGCGCGGAGCCCTGAAACTCTATGCTTCTCAAAAGAGAACAATCCAACCATTGTATTGAACGCCAACCAAAATCCAAGATAGTCCTTGACGCCTTCAAACAGCTCAACTGTTTCTCAGCTGCTGGGGAGACATCCGCCATTTCAGAAAGGGCAAAAGGCTGTTTCGAGGAAGCCAAAAGGCGACTATGGGAAGAAAGGACACACCACCCCTTTTTGTGGCGGTTGAAAGAAAAATCAGCCTCTCAAACACGAAATACCACTGGACATAAGAGGGCCGCCAAACAAACGCCGAGCAACGAACCACGTCGAGCACTGAGTCGATCAGCTCTGCCCCCTCCGTATAGTGGCCCTGGTGCGGGGGCGGGGGACCAATGGTAGTTGGGTGTGCCTAAAACAAGATTGGACCACAAACATGGCATTCCCAAACTACATTCCAGAAGGGGTTCGTGTGCATTTATTGGACTGGCTCAAGTATGCGGAAGCTGCATTTGGACCGCAAAAGTTTGGTTGCCTCGCTTCCAGCACAATCCCACCCATTGTCGTTCACGGATCACACTTATATGTTCATTAGTGAATCCGCAGTTGTAGGAGACACCATCGCATGTTGAGTTGTTTGTCGCTGGCAAACAGATACAAAAACCAAAATGGACTTGTCAAAGGTTGGCTCACGTTATCTTGGTTCCTTAAAAAGTGCAACCAAGAAGAGGACACTAACCAGTCTGCGGGCTGGCATACTTGCACACATTACCTCACCAAACAGAACACTCGCGTCAAACTGACAACCAGGAAGTTGCGCTTAAAGCAGCTCACTTGATTTTGGCAGCCAACAAATGATCCTGAAACTACCCATTGGCGGGGCGTCATGCGAGTAACTTGCGAAGCGAGTCGGTAGCCAACAAGCAGTCATTCAAATCTTGCTTGTACGTGTACCCTATGCATTCGAAGGGTTTACCCTTTTTGAATTCTTTCTTAGGGAGAGAGGATCAGAATGGCTGGAAAAGAATCCTACACGTTTAATGGGGTGGTGAAGTCCGCCAACGTGGAGCCATTATTCCTGGCAACTGCTTGCTAGTTTCCCATGAAACCATCCCAAAAGAGGCCGTCTCCAGCTTTAGTTGCACCAAGACCTTGGAGCCCAAACCTTTGGCAAATTCGCTAGGACGCTCGGGCCCTGCTGTGCTCGGTCAGGTAGCCCTTGCATAGCTTCATTTCATTGGACTTACATATCACGGTTTTAGCTTACATGACCACGATTCATCCTTCACAAGGAACACATGAGGCCCCCTGCTTCACGTACGTAGGGCCCTGCCTTCGCCCAGTTGTTGCCTGCCCCGGTCTGTCCAAAGACAAAGTTGTCCGGCCGGAAGAGCTGGCCAAAGGGTCCCGCACGGACGCTGTCCATGGTGCCCGGCTCCTTAGAAACTGGCGGTTTTGTTGCGGTTGTGGTTGTGGTGGCGGTTGTGGTCGTGGTTGCGGTTGCGGTTGTAGTTGTGGTTGTAATTGTTGTCATTTGTTGTTTGTTGTTGCTTGTCGTTGTTCGTTGTTTGTTGCGGTTGCGGTTGCAGTTGCGGTTGCGGTTGTGGTTGTGGTTGCGATTGCTGTTGTTGTTTGTTGTTGTGTGTTGTTGTTTGTCGTTGTTTGTTGCTGTTTGTTGCTGTTTGTTGTGGCTGTGGTTGTCTTTGTGGTGCGCTTGCTGCGTTTGTCGTTTGTTGTTTGTTGCTTGTTGGCTGTTGCTTGTTGCTTGTTGCTTTTTCCTCGGTGCTTGCTGTTTGGTGTTTCTTGATTGGTGTTTGTTGTTTGGTGCTTGTTGTTGTTGGTGGTGGTGTTGTTGGTGTTGGTGCCGTTTATTGTCTGTTGATTGTTGTGTGTTGTTTGTTGATTGTTGTTTGTGCGTAGTTGTTGTTTGTTGCTGTTTTCGGTTGTTGATGTCGCGGTTGTGGCTGTTGTTGCTTGTTGTTGTTGTTGTTGTTGCTGCTGCTGTTGTTGTTGTTGCTGTTGCTGTTGCTGTTGATGTTGTTGCTGTTGTTGTTATTGTTGTTCTTGTTGTTTGTTGCGTTTTGTCTGTTGTGTGTTGTTGTTGCGGGTTGTTCTTTGTGTGTTGATTGTTGTTGTTGGTTGTTTTTCCTTGTTGGTTTTTGTTTGTTGCTGTTAGTGTGTGTGTGTTAGTGTTGTTGTTGGTGTTGTTGTTAGTGT
>CAUJNA010000001.1:4782500-4815000 GCA_963377175.1 Effrenium voratum
TTGTTGTTTGTTGGTTGCTGTTTGTTTGTTGTTGTTGTTTGTTTGTCGTTTGTTGTTTGTTGTTTGTTGTTTGTTGTTTGTTGTTTGTTGTGTGTGGTTTGTTGTTTGTTGTTTGTTGTTTGTTGTTTGTTGTTTGTTGTTTGTTGTTTGTTGTTTGTTGCTTGTTGCTTGTTGATTGTTGTTTGTTGTTTGTTGATTGTTGTTTGTTGTTTGTTGATTGTTGTGCGTTGTTTCTTGTTTGTTGTTTGTTGTTTGTTGTTGTTGTTGCTTTTGCTCTTGCTGTTGCTGTTGCTGTTGTTGTTGTTGTTGGCGTTGTCGTTGCCGTTGTAGTTGTCGTTGTCGTTGTCGTTGTCGTCGTTGTCGTTGTCGTTGTCGTTGTGGTTGTGGTTGCGGTTGTGGTTGTGGTTGTGGTTGCGGTTGCGGTTATGGTTTTTGTTGTGGTTGTGGTTGTGGTTGTGGTTGTTGCAGTTGCTTTTGCTGTTACGCTGTTGCTGTTGCTGTTGCTGTTGCTGTTGCTGTTGCTGTTGCTGTTGTTGTTGCTGTTGCTGTTGCTGTTCCTGTTGATTATTGTTGTTGTTGCTGCCGCTGTTGTTGGTTGTTCTTGTTCTTGTTCTTGTTGTTGCTTTTGTTCTTGTTCTTGTTCTTGTTCTTGTTCTTGTTCTTGATTGTTGTTTGTTGTGTGTTGTGTGTTGTGTGTTGTTTGTTGTTTGTTGTTTGTTGTGTGTTGTGTGATGTGTGTTGTGTGTTGTGTGTTGTTTGTTGTTTGTTGTTTGTTGTTTGTTGTTTGTTTGTTGTTTGTTGTTTGTTGTTTGTTGTTTGTTGTTTGTTGTGTGTTATGTGTTGTGTGTTGTGTGTTGTGTGTTGTGTGTTGTTTGTTGTTGGTCGTTTGTTGTTGGTTGTGTTTGTTGCGTGTTGTGTGTTGTGTGTTCTGTGTTCTGTTGTGTGTTGTGTGTTGTTTGTTGTTTGTTGCTTGTTGCTTGTTGCTTGTTGCTTGTTGCTTGGTGTTTGTTGTTTGTTGTTTGTTGTTTGTTGTTTGTTGTTTGTTGTTTGTTGTTTGTTGTTTGTTGGTTGTTGGTTGTTTGTTGTTGTTTGTTTGTTGTTTGTTTGTTGTTTGTTGTTTGTTGTTGGTTGTTTGTTGTTTGTTGAGTGTTGTTTGTTGTTTGTTGTTTGTTGTTTGTTGTTTTTTGTTTGTTGTTTGTTGTTTGTTGTTGGTCTTGTTCTTGCTCTTGTTGTTGTTCTTGTTGTTGTTATTGATAATGATGTTGTTGGCGTGGTTGGTGATGTTGGTGTTGTTGATGTTGTTGGTGCGGTTGTCACTGTCGTTGTCGGCGTTGTTGGCGGTTGGGCGTTGGGGGTTGCGACCGTCCGTTTTCTTTTGAAAGAGAGGGCGCTTTGCCATCAGCATGTTCATTGTGCCCTGCACTTCCCGTTGACTTGGGAGGAACTGCGATTTTAACTCCCAATCAAAACAAGCCAGTCTTCTGCAACAGTTTCTGCTCAGGCTGTTTGGGGTCTATCACAGCACCTCTCCTCTGGTTCCCCTCATCGCCACTTACCAGACTGTTCTTTGGACCCTTATCTCCTCGGTTTGCCAATTAAGGGGTAGGGATGGTTCAACGTCTGCCTTCTCCAAACACAAGTGTCAATCTCGGATTCACCCGAGGGTCCCACACAATTAACTATGTCAGCACTATGACTCAAAACTTCGGCGCTTCCAACGGCAGGCGTCGAGGTCCATGAGCACGGCGCGGGGCACATAGCGCCCACCAGTTGCCTCGTTGAAGTAGACGTTGATCCTTACGCGAAACGCGAAAAGGGGCGCGTTTCAAGGCTCCGGGGAGGGCTGGAGGAATTATGAGCAGCTACATGTGTGTGTAGACGTGTATGTAGAAGCAGGCAGATATATATATATAGATACGCATATACACATGATACAATATAGTGGAATATAATATATAACATAGTGTAATGCTAGCGTAATATGATGTATCCGCTGCCCTGTTTTCCTCTGTCTGCGAGCTCCCAAACACCTCGGCATCGTAGTCCCGGATGCCTGTAGAAAGGTGTTCCGTAAAGAATGTCAAGGTTTCCAGAATGCCGAGGCTACACCTCTCGAGCGGTCGACCAAACACCCCGGCATTTCCTGGACGCCTGTAGAAGGGCATTCCGTAAAGAATGTCAAGGCTTCCAGAACGCCGAGGCCACACCGGGCGGGCAGGGCGGGCCCGCAAAAAAAGCTGCAGCCCGCAGGACGGTGAACATCCAAGCACATGTTAAGCTCCCTGCTCCGCTGCCCTGTTTTCCTCTGTCCCCCCCGCAAGCTCCCATGTAGCGTCTCTCGAGCGGTCGACCAAACACCTCGGCATCGTAGTCCCGGACGCCTGTAGAAGGGCATTCTGTAAAGAATGTCAAGGCTTCTAGAACGCCACACCAGACCAACGCGACAAGCCAGCGGCGTACTAGAAGCGCGCTTGTCCACGCTTGGCCCAGAAAAAGGCTCCGCGACAGAGGCCCGGTGAAGGGTGACAAAAAGCTAACTTTGAAAGAAAACGCGCTGGCTGCTGCCACTTTTCGAACGCTGCCCAACGGCAGCAGAAGCATCACGCTCTCTGCACCCACCTCCTGCATAGCTGCAGTGTTTCTAAGTGCTTGAGGCGCATTGCCCATAAAAGGCTTGAAATCTCATTCTGAATTCTGTATCTTCGCACAGCCTCACCTGGTCGTAGACTGGCTGGAGTGATACCCAGCTCTGTTCCAACCATCAAGGCTGTCAACAAACAATCCCAAGATCTTGCTGAACGCGGTCCTCTTCAATCTCGAAGGTTAGTGCCCAAACATCTGCTCGTCGAACCAGTTCTCTGGCGACACCCTTTCTTCCCGAATACAAATCAAGGAATCCTTGTCGGTGAGGGCGCCATGTGTGATCAACAGGGCGCCAATGCTTTGGTACCAAAAACTGCTCCACTGCTATTTTGCCACAGTTCGTCAAAAGCTGCCACGCTCATAAAGGGCCCACCTGCTCAGCTGGTTGGTTCGAAGACAATCGCAGCTTCTTCTTCTCGGCTGCTCGGTTCTTCTGAAAGACCTGCCATCTCTTGAAAGCTTGCCAGTCGTGCGGATCTTCCGAACTCCGAAGCAGCTCGCGAAGGGGCGGCAAACCAGAAATGGAGCACGGGTCAAAATTGTAGTCCTGGAGCCAACCATCAGTTCTGCTAAGTCGCCGTTACACCCCGGGTTGGAGGGTTTCCAGAACGTCGACCTCCTTTTGCTTCGCAGGTCCACGAGGAAGATCTCCCACCATGCTCCGTCTCTGCACGAGATTGCTCATCTCCTTCCAATGATCCTCGCTGATGCCCGCCTGGCGAGCAGCTGCCACTACACCGAGGAGGTCTAAGCCAGGCAGTGCGCCATCTGCGCGCTTTGGTGGAAGAAGTCCCGGAGGCGCCTTGAAAGCATCTGCAGCAGGTTTCCAAGCAGGTTTGCCCTGCTGGCCTGAGAGCAAGGCCACCCGAACTTCTCGTCCGCTGCAATTTCCGCATAGGGGTGGAAATCCTGCTGGCCGTCCGTGGTCACAAAGCTGTAGTTGGGTCGGCTGCGTCGCTGAAGCTGAGTCTTCCCTCCAGCGCCCCGCCGAGATACCCCAACATAACTTGATGGCTACCCCGTCAGCCGGGCTTCCCCGAGCCACAACGTGAGCAGCTGCTACCGACAGCAAAACTGGCTTTACCAGGGATGCAGCAATGCAGGCGGCAAAACTCGTTTTGCTGTAAGGCGATGCCACACTTTCCGAGGAACTGCAACCAATTTCTTCGAATCGATCTCAGCAACCAGGACAACAGCAGCAGTGGTGTCGACGCCCTCGACTTTGAAAAATACGGAGCCTAGTTGATACTCGAAAACAGTATCGCGCCCCTGTCAGTCGCCTCCTCGACGCCGACCTCCGGCTCTCCCTCTTCTGACTCCGGCATTGGCAGGACTGTTGCGCCAACACAGGCCAGCAGCCTTCACCACCGCCTTTGCGTCTTCCTCAGCGGGAAGGCCAATGAAGACGGAATCTTTCACGCTCCCTCGAATCCGAGTGAGCGGCCTGATCTCACGAAAATCGTCGACAACTTCGGCCACCAGCTGTGTAGCGTCTTTCGAGCTGGCCGGACCCGCGCTGCTCATCAAGCAGTCCTGTAGAGAACACCACTCCTCCGCAACAAGTTTGCCAAATGCTGGCGAAGAATAGCCACCAGTTGTCTGCCCAGGTAAAATACCTCCAACATTGGTCCCAAAAGAATACCGATTCCAACACCGACCAACAAGGAGTGCAGATCCGGGCCCCAAATGCGACGCGCTCAATCCAGGAAAAGGGCAATCCAGCCGGTCCAAAGGGCTGCTCCACAGCAGCGAGTCCTCCCAGATATGGCGCAATACCCAAGATGCAAGGGAACCCGACACAACACCAAGAAACAGGACAAAAAAGCTGCAGCCCGCAGGAAGGTGAACATCCAAGGACATATATAGCAATGCATTTGTGGAAGCGATGTTTGCTTTGTATGTCAAATTCGTAGCAAGTAGACAGGCTTGCATTGCCACTGAAGGTGGGAAGCAGCAGGACCAAGTAGCTTGCAACGGCTGAGCTTGCCAACCGCTTACATTAGCAAAGTGAACTTCTTCGTTGGCAGGCAGGCCCGTCTTGGCAGACCAAGCATTGAACAGCTTCAAAGAATATCAGTTCGACTATCAGTCGACACACCATGTTTGACCCTTCAATCCTTCTGAAAAGTAAAAAATAAGAACCCCTGCTGGATGCCCAGGCGAGAGTCCGCTCCAACTGCAAGTCAGAATCGCCGTGGTAGGTGCCTGCGGCCGATGCAATGAGAAAAGCTCACCATGGGAGGGCATGTTGAGTCAGGGGGCGCCTTCTGCTCGGCTTCCCTTTGTTGTGTTGAAGGACCACCCCTAGCAATCCCAAACTCGGCATAGCAAAGCCTCCGGCTCGGCAAAGGTAATGCTCATGGTTCCCTTTGGAACCGTATGGGGGTCTCGAGGGTGGAACCGGTTTGCCCAAGTGGCTACAACTTGATGGCTTGGCCTCGACAAGAAACAAATGGCCGTTTGACCCTGACACACATGAAAAGCATCCCCAAGTCCGAGCTGACGTTTGGCTCGGAACCCAGATTGGGTGGGTCGCAGAACCCCTACATCAAATGACTAGCTTTGGCTGCATTTTGGATCCCCTCTGAGGTGTGGAAGCATGCCTGTGGGATCAATGCCGTGCTCGTCCGCAATCACCTCCCAGAACTTTGCGCCAATCTGGTTGCCGCACCTGCAGTGCTTGACGCCCAAGCAATTAATCACTCGGGTTGTGCCAAGACCAGCTGGACCCTCCGAAAGGGGGAAAAAAAAAAAACACCAGCATAGACCCCAGATAGCAAAAAACAGGCGGATGATTGTACACCAGCACGTCTAACAAACCCCGAAGAGTGCAGCAACAGAACCCCCCAGCGCACTCGCACTCCTCCAACAACACCCCAAACAGCGTCCAAACAGCACCTCCCCCAGTACCCCAAACTGCATCCCTGCAATCTCGCAAAAACGTCACACCCCAAAACAGCACCTGCACCGCATGCCCCCTAGCACCCTGCCGTCGATCTTGTAAAAGTGCGCCCGCACCGCCACCAGCACTCCCAAAACGGCACCTGCACCAGCACCCAGAACTGCATGCCCTGTAGCACCCCTACTGTCAGTCATGCAAATGCGCCCGCAGCGTCACCTGCACCACAAACAGCTCCCCAAACAGCACACCCCAACAGCATCTGCACCAGCACCCCAACCGCACGCCCCCTGGCACCCAGCCATCAATCTCGCAAATAACGTTCCCCTCTTTATTCGAAGTTAGAACCCCTATAGCTTTCAGCTATCTGGGGAAAAAACATCGAGTCACGCTGGCTTTGACGCACGTAGCAATGCCAATAACATATTGATTTGCATTTACCTTGAAGAGGGGCCCTTAAATAGGATGTACAACCACTATGCAGCCACTATACAAAGGATCTGCAGGGTTTGGGGTAGTGGAAACCATCTAAGATTCAGGCTGCTTGGTGGAATGCAACAGTTTGTCTCGTGCGCAGTGAGGAATCCGAGACAATGAGTGCACACATAGCAGCAGAGGCACTGTCCACCCTGCACGTGCACAAGCTCACGCATCTTGTCGCGAAAAGCTGGCGAGCAATGAAAGGAGCAACAAAGGCTTGAGCCACAGCTTGCACGCCCAAAATTCATGTTAACAATACAGCACGCAAGTTTGCTCGCCGCACGAAACCTGAACGAAGCGCATCAGGGTCATTGAAAATAGCTCCAATCTTGGTGAACCAAGCATCTCTTTGCTCATCAGCTGCCAACTGGGCATTCTTCACTGAAGGTACCCTTTGCCGCCAGTTAGAGAAAAGGCGGCATCACCTTGCTTTCCCGCCAAATGCTTTTTGATCCCCCCAGTTCAGTTGCCCGGAGTTCACCTTCAAGGCGTGTTTCTTGAAAGTGCAAGAAACTGCTCAGTGGGACACCATGATGCTTTCAACACGGGCCTATCTGAGCAAAATCCAAGGCGGTTGACACACTGTGGCTCTAGCCATCGTATTCGCCCTCCTCTTCATCAAACTCACCTTCCTCCTCCGCCGTGGCATCCTGGTACTGCTGGTACTCAGAGACCAGGTCGTTCATGTTGGACTCGGCCTCCGTGAATTCCATCTCATCCATTCCCTCGCCGGTGTACCAGTGCAGGAATGCCTTGCGGCGGAACATAGCGGTGAAGTACTCCGCAACCCTCTTGAACATCTCCTGGATGGCGGTGGAATTCCCGGCAAAGGAGACCGCCATCTTCAAGCCCTTCGGCGGGATGTCGCAGACTGATGCCTTGATGTTGTTCGGGATCCACTCCACAAAGTAGGACGAGTTCCTGCCAATGAGTTTATGCAAAGTTCAGAATGCCCGTGCAAGCCATGTTGCTAAATAACGTACTATCAACATATGTACCAACCACTGCAGCCTCGTGATTGCCAATTTCTCGCCAAGATGCTTGTTCTGCACGTTAAGCATCTGCTCATCTACTTCCTTTGTTGACATGCGGCCCCGGAACAGCGCTGCGGCCGTCAAGTAGCGCCCGTGACGAGGATCTGCCGCGCACATCATGTTCTTGGCATCAAACATCTGCTGCGTCAGCTCAGGCACCGTCAGAGCACGGTACTGCTGCGACCCGCGGGAGGTCAGCGGTGCAAAGCCGGTCATGAAGAAGTGCAGCCGCGGGAACGGCACCAAGTTCACGGCAATCTTGCGCAGGTCGCAGTTCAGCTGTCCGGGGAAGCGCAAACAACAAGTCACCCCGGACATGGCTGCTGAGACCAAGTGGTTGAGGTCGCCGTAAGTTGGCGTTGTCAGCTTCAGCGTGCGGAAGCAAATGTCGTACAAGGCCTTCCAGGAATTTCCAGGATGAAATGGGCAAACAATCATGGCAAACAAGCAACAAAGAAAGCAAAAGCAAAAGCCCAACAGAATTAGAACAACATCCGGCCATCAGCTGCCTAGCCCATACATAAAAGCCCGCTGGTCATGCGAGAGCCTGCCTCGTTGTCGAGCAGGAAGGACTCATCCGAATTCTCCACCAGCTGATGGAAGCTGAGCACGGCATTGTAAGGCTCCACAACGGTGTCGGACACTTTGGGAGAGGGAATCACAGAGAACGTCTCCATGATTCCTTGGCTATTCATGAGCATCTTTGCTGCAGCTACAAATCCAAATCACAAGGGTTCTACTAAAAGAGGCAAGCAGCTGTCTGGATACTCCTCAGGGGTTGGCCCCACTGTGTATCCACGCATCTGATATCCAACCACAAAGCTTAAAATGTCGGGAACATGATTGGAGGCAGGCCTTCTTGTGCAGAATGTGAATTTCTGTGTGTTTGCCTCACTTTCAGATATTGTCAATGTAATTTGTCTTATCAGTGTCCGTCATCAACTCGGCTATGACGTCTTAACCAAAATCAGCAACCAGAGTTCCAGAAACGAAGAGCGCTAACTCCAGTTTCGTCCGCTCCTCGCGCACTTTGGAGATCAGCAAGGTGCCCATGCCCGCGCCCGTTCCTCCACCAAGGGAATGGCACAGCTGGAAGCCCTGCAGGCAGTCGCAGCCCTCGGCCTCCTTTCCTTGGCGTCTCTTCGGGTTGCACTACCCCAAGCCACTGCCAGGAGAAGATAGGGTATAGATTGCTGATACTGTAGTCTACCATGTTGTGTGGCTGGTTTGCTGAGTGTACTGGTTGGCTTGCAATATCAACCGTACCTCAAACATGTTGTCCACAAATTCGACTGCGCCTACTTGTGGGAAGGTCCCCGCACCCGCTAACAAAGACTCCTCTGGATATTTGAGTGGGCAAATCAAAATACAGTTCAAATGTTGGTTTTTGACTCCCTTAAAAACCGTGCTAGTCAGCGGGAAATCTACCGCGATGTTCCAACCAAGAAAGGGTTGTCTCAGTGTCTTAGGAAAAAAAGCAGTATACTTCTCCTTGTGGGCAACCCCCTGTTATGGTGAAGCCCCCCCCAACGAAAACATAGCAGCTGAAGCAAAGGCCTACAAAATGTTTGGGCGAACCGCTCACCCTGTCCCCCTGAATAGCCAGAGCAGCGAACCACATCGAGCACTGAGTCGATGAGCTCGGCCCCTTCTGTATAGTGGCCCTGATTCCAGCGGGCCAATCGCATTTTGCTTTGCACAAATGGCTAGATAGTAGTTGGCGGGGGTGGGGGGGAACGACAAACGTGTCCAAAACGGCTAAATGGGCCGAGCTCTAACCAAAGAGCAACCGAACAAGTCACCAGCCTTCGCCCAGTTGTTGCCGGCACCGGTCTGTCCGAAGACAAAGTTGTCCGGCCGGAAGAGCTGGCCGAAGGGCCCTGCGCGGACGCTGTCCATGGTCCCCGGCTCCTCGGTATCAAGGTGTTGTTTTACTGCGTGTGCGTCATCAAGGCATGACCAGGGGAGTTGGACGGAACACGATGCCCTTGGGGTGTGCAAGAAAAGTTCCCTGGAGCCCAGAGTCCCATGCTGGGAGAAATAGGAGGCTTAGGATGGCTCAGCCATGTGAATCATAGGGGCTTCTCCTGACAATTGCCTCAAATCTTCGGGTTTCTGTCTCCGCCATTTGCGCCGGGCGTCCAAGTCCATCAGCACGGCACGAGGCACATAGCGGCCGCCAGTTGCCTCGTTGAAGTAAACGTTGATCCTTGCAAAATGCACGGAGCACAAGGAGCTCGGGGCAAGAGGAAGGTCTGAAGGAAAAAGAAACCAAGAGATCAAACATTCACAGGTATCCATGTTGTATGCATTTCTGTATACATGCGCGTCAATCAGCAATGTTGCCTTTGCATGTCGTATGTTTTGTGTGTGAGATTGCTTGCTTTGGCACGACTAAAGCTGGCTTGCAAAAACCAACACGGGGCTAGTGTGGGCTTGCATGTGTGTGAGATCCTTAGCACAGAACCGGTGTGGGAGACTCGAAAACCTACAAGGGTATCAATGTCCCGCCCAGAGATTTAAACGGTATGGAAGAATCCATAAGCACCTTCCAAAATGGGAATTATCGATTGGTGGCCAAATGGAGTAACCCCGAAATGGGTGGTGTCCCTTTGCTTTCCCTTTAAAACAACCCCAAGACAGGTACCCTCAAAAAATGACACGCCCATAGAAGGACTTTTAGCTGGACGCCCCTTCCACAAGCACTTTGACAACTGGGCGAGGGTCCGCTCCAACTGCAAGTCAGAATCGCCGTGGTAGGTGCCTGCGGCCGCGACTGCGAGAGGCGATCCCACATGTGGCATGGCAAAGTCTCAGCCCGTTCGGCCGGCTCATGATTGTGGTTTCTATTTCAGGGTGCCGCCCCAGCCGCCTTGGAACTCCGAAGCTTTGTTGATTTGCGCACTCGTGAGCAGCAGGGTCCCCCAAGACCGAGCTGACTTTGGCTCCAACCCACGCCGGGCCATCCCCACTAAACTACCATCTTTGGCTATGCTTTGTTCCACTGTACCCTCCCACTGCTCGATGTGGACATATCTTTGCCTGTCGGGTCAATGCCATGTTCGTCCGCAATCACCTCCCAGAACTTTGCGCCGATCTGGTTGCCGCACCTGCAGTGCCGGATGCTGGCTTTCGAAAGGAAACCGAACACGACAAACTTGCTGGAAGCGGATCAGATGGCTTTGACACAAATAGCCATGTCCATACATCTTGATTTGTCTGTAACCTGCACGAACCTGCTTTTGCTAAATTCCATGCTGCTTGAAGATATGCAGCAGTGTGTCCCGTGCACAGCAAGGCAACTAAGACATTGAATGCACCAATAGCAGCGACGGCACTGTCCACCCTGCACGTGCACGAGCTCACGCATCTTGTGTAGCGAAAAGCTGGCGAGCAATGAAGTGAGCAACAAAGGCTTGAGCCACAGCTTGCCAACGCCCATAATAAAAGACATCAAGCTTCTTAAAACTAGCATTGATGCTTCTAAGTGCAAGTAAGCTTTCTTTCCCCCCCCTTCCGTGCCCATCGGTTGCCCAACTGGGCATTGCAAACCATCTTGGGTTCTTTTCAAAAACGAGCAACAAGAAAACCCCATCTTGGGAGGTCCTCGGTTGGAGACAAACCAGCATCAACCTATCTCGCCTTCCCACCATCCAAACGTTTTTTGATCCCCCGCAGTTCAGTTGCCCAGCGTTCACCTTCAAGGCGTGTTTCTTGAAAGTGCACCAAACTGCTCAGTGGGACACCGTGACGCTTTCAACACGGGCCCATCTGAGCAAAATCCAAGGCGGTCGAAACACTGTGGCTCTAGCCATCGTATTCGCCCTCCTCTTCATCGAATTCACCTTCCTCCTCCGCCGTGGCATCCTGGTACTGCTGGTACTCAGAGACCAGGTCGTTCATGTTGGACTCGGCCTCCGTGAATTCCATCTCATCCATTCCCTCGCCGGTGTACCAGTGCAGGAATGCCTTGCGGCGGAACATAGCGGTGAAGTACTCCGCAACCCTCTTGAACATCTCCTGGATGGCGGTGGAATTCCCGGCAAAGGAGACCGCCATCTTCAAGCCCTTCGGCGGGATGTCGCAGACCGATGCCTTGATGTTGTTCGGGATCCACTCCACAAAGTAGGATGAGTTCCTGCCAATGGGTTTGTGCATGGTTCAGAATGCCCGTACAAGCAATGTCGCTAGATATCATACGATTAACGTATGTACCAACCACTGCAGCCTCGTGATTGCCAACTACTAATTACTCGCCAAGACGCTTGTTCTGCACGTTAAGCATCTGCTCATCTACTTCCTTTGTTGACATGCGGCCGCGGAACAGCGCTGCGGCCGTCAAGTAGCGCCCGTGACGAGGATCTGCCGCGCACATCATGTTCTTGGCATCAAACATCTGCTGCGTCAGCTCAGGCACCGTCAGAGCACGGTACTGCTGCGACCCGCGGGAGGTCAGCGGTGCGAAGCCGGTCATGAAGAAGTGCAGCCGCGGGAACGGCACCAAGTTCACAGCAATCTTGCGCAGGTCGCAATTCAGCTGTCCGGGGAAGCGCAAACAACAAGTCACCCCGGACATGGCTGCTGAGACCAAGTGGTTGAGGTCGCCATAAGTTGGCGTTGTCAGCTTCAGCGTGCGGAAGCAAATGTCGTACAAGGCCTTCCAGACATTTCCAGGATGAAAAGGGCAAACTTGCGTGGCAAACGAGCAACAAAGACAGCAAATGCAAAAACCCAAAAGAATTAGAACAACATCCGGCCATCTGCTGCCTAGCCCATACATAAAAGCCCGCTGGTCATGCGAGAGCCTGCCTCGTTGTCCAGCAGGAAGGACTCATCCGAATTCTCCACGAGCTGATGGAAGCTGAGCACGGCATTGTACGGCTCCACGACGGTGTCGGACACTTTGGGCGAGGGAATCACAGAGAACGTCTCCATGATTCCTTGGCCAGTCATCAACATCCTTGCTGCAGCTACAAATCCAAATCACAAGGGTTCTACTAAAAGAGGCAAGCAGCTGTCTGGATACTCCTCAAGGGTTGTCCCCACTGTGTATCCACGCATCTGATATCCAACCACAAAGCTTAAATTGTCGGGAACATGATTGGAGGCAGGCCTTCTTGTGCAGAATGTGAATTTCTGGGTGTTTGCCTCACTTTCAAATATTATCAATGTAATTTGTCTTATCTCAGCTATGACGTCTTAACCAAAATTAGCAACCAGAGTTCCAGAAACGAAAAGCGCGAACTCCAGTTTCGTCCGCTCCTCGCGCACCTTGGAGATGAGCAAGGTGCCCATGCCCGCGCCCGTTCCTCCACCAAGGGAATGGCACAGCTGGAAGCCCTGCAGGCAGTCGCAGCCCTCGGCCTCCTTTCCTTGGCGTCTCTTTCAGACGTTGCACTACCCCAAGCCACTGCCAGGAGAAGATAGTGCATAGATTGCTGATACTGTAATCTACCATGCTTTGTGGCTGGTTTGCTGAGTGTACTGGTTGGCTTGCAATATCAACCGTACCTCAACCATGTTGTCCACAAATTCGATTGCGCTTACTTGTGGGAAGGTCCCCACACTGCCCTCTAACAAAGACTCCTCTGGATATTTGAGTGGGCAAATCAAAATTCAGTTCAAATGGCAAGGGATTTTCTTCGTTCACATCAAAAAAACAAAAACGAATAAAATGGGTTGGTTTTTGACCCCCTTAAAAACCGTGCTAGTCAGCGGGCAATCTTCCGCGACGTTCCAACCCAAAAAGGGTTTCTCAGTGTCTCAGGCAAAAAAGCTGCATACTTCTCCTTGTGGGCAACCCCCTGTTGTGGTGAAGCCCCCCCCCCAACGAAAACATGGCAGCTGAAGGAAAGGCCTACAAAATGTTTGGGCGAACCGCTCACCCTGTCCCCCTGAATAGCCAGAGCAGCGAACCACGTCGAGCACTGAGTCGATGAGCTCGGCCCCTTCTGTATAGTGGCCCTGATTCCAGCGGGCCAATCGTAGATACTAGTTGAGGTGTGTGGGGTCCAAAACGGCTAAATGGGCCGAGCTCTAACCAAACAGCAACCGAACAAGTCACCAGCCTTCGCCCAGTTGTTGCCGGCACCGGTCTGTCCGAAGACAAAGTTGTCCGGCCGGAAGAGCTGGCCGAAGGGCCCTGCGCGGACGCTGTCCATGGTCCCCGGCTCCTCGGTATCAAGGTGTTGTTTTACTGCGTGTGCGTCATCAAGGCATGACCAAGGGAGTTGGACGGAACACGGTGCCCTTGGGGTGTGCAAGTACAAACCCTTATATTCCCAAAACCCACCGCTGCTAGACCCAATACATGGTCTGGGCGAGGGGTACTTCTGCCGAAAATTTCTATGGAGCCCAGAGTCCATGCTGGGAGAAATAGGAGGCTTAGGATATGTGAATCATAGGGGCTTCTCCTGACAATTGCCTCAAATCTTCGGGTTTCTGTCTCCGCCATTTGCGCCGGGCGTCCAAGTCCATCAGCACGGCACGAGGCACATAGCGGCCGCCAGTTGCCTCGTTGAAGTAAACGTTGATCCTTGCAAAACGCACGGAGCACAAGGAGCTTGGGGCAAGAGGAAGGTCTGAAGAAAAAACGAAACCAATAGATCAAACATTCATATGGATCCATATTGTATGCATTTCTGTATACATGCGCGTCAGTCAGCGATGTTGCCTTTGCATGTCGTATGTATAGTACACGTGCATGTTTGCTTTGTCATGACTAAAGCTGGCTGGCAAAAAACAAACATGGGGCTGGCAGTGATTGCCGTGGTGTGTGTTTGCATGTGTGTGTGTGTGAGATTCTAAGCACAGATCCGGCGAGAGAGACCTGAAGACCTGCAGGGGTAATAACATGTCCCGCCCAAATAGTTAAACGGTATGGAAGAATCCAGACCTTCCAAAGTTTGTCGCCAAATGGAGCAACCCTGAATGGGAGTGGTGTCCCTTTGCTTTCCCTTTCAAACAACCCCGAAACAACCCAAGCCACCCTCCAAACATGACACGCCCATAAAAGGACCATTTTGGCAACCACAAGGCGAGGGTCCGCTCCAACTGCAAGTCGGAATCGCCGTGGTAGGTGCCTGCGCCCAGTGGGGGGGGGGGGTTGCTAAAACAGGGGACCTCTAAAGCTGGTTCAGCCCGTTTGGCAGGGTCATGCCGGGATTTCATATGTGGACGGCTTGCGGACAGCCTTGGCTGATTTGATGACTTCCCTGTTGACCGCACACTTCCCAAGACCAATCTGACTTTTGGCTCAAACCCACGGTGGCTGCTAAGGCTGACAGAGGCCACGCCATAATCCCGACTAAACTCGGTAGCAGAACCCCTAAAATTACCATCTTTGGCTATGCTTTGTTCCACTGTACCCTCCCACTGCTCGATGTGGAAATATCTTTGCCTGTGGGGTCAATGCCATGTTCGTCCGCAATCACCTCCCAGAACTTTGCGCCGATCTGGTTGCCGCACCTGCAGTGCCGGACTCTGGTTTTCTAAAGGAAACCGAAAAGAACAAACTTACTGGAAGGGGCTCCGATGGTTTTGACACAAATAGCCATGTCTTTATCATCTTGGTTTGTCTGTGACCTGTACCAGAGGAAAATTATCCTCTAGGAACCTCCCTTTGTTAAATTCCATGCTGCTTGAAGGTAACAGTTTGTCCCGTGCACAGCAAGGCAACTAAGACCTTGAATGCACCAATAGCAGCAACGGCACTGTCCACCCTGCACGTGCACGAGCTCACGCATCTTGTACAGCGAAAAGCTGGCGAGCAATGAAGTGAGCAACAAAGGCTTGAGCCACGGCTTGCACACGCCCGTAACCAAAAATCAAAGCTTCTTAAAACTAGCATTGATGCTTCTAAGAGCATTCCCTCCCCCCCCTCTGTGCCCATCGGTTGCCCAACTGGGCCTTGCAAACTATCTTTTGAGGGTACCCTTTGTGGGTTCTTTTCGAAAAATGAGAAGAAAACGCGCCATCTTGGGAGGTCCTCGGTTGGAGACAAAGCAGCATCAACCTATCTCGCCTTCCCACCATCCAAATGCTTTTTGATCCCCCGCAGTTCAGTTGCCCAGCGTTCACCTTCAAGGCGTGTTTCTTGAAAGTGCACCAACCTGCTCAGTGGGACCCCGTGACGCTTTCAACACGGGCCCATCTGAGCAAAATCCAAGGCGGTTGAAACACTGTGGCTCTAGCCATCGTATTCGCCTTCCTCTTCATCGAATTCACCTTCCTCCTCCGCCGTGGCATCCTGGTACTGCTGGTACTCAGAGACCAGGTCGTTCATGTTGGACTCGGCCTCTGTGAATTCCATCTCATCCATCCCCTCGCCGGTGTACCAGTGCAGGAAAGCCTTGCGGCGGAACATGGCAGTGAAGTACTCCGCAACCCTCTTGAACATCTCCTGGATGGCGGTGGAATTCCCGGCAAAGGAGACCGCCATCTTCAAGCCCTTCGGCGGGATGTCGCAGACCGATGCCTTGATGTTGTTCGGGATCCACTCCACAAAGTAGGACGAGTTCCTGCCAATGGGTTTGTGCATGGTTCAGAATGCCCGTACAAGCAATGTCGCTAGATATCATACGATTAACGTATGTACCAACCACTGGTACGATATCATACAATTAAGTTATGTACCACAACCACTGCGCCTCGCTGATTGCCAACTACTAAATTACTCGCAAAGACGCTTGTTCTGCCCGTTCAGCATCTGTCATCTACTTCTTTGTTGAGACATGCGGGCCCGGCACAGCGCTGCGGCCGTCAAGTAGCGCCCGTGACGAGGATCTGCCGCGCACATCATGTTCTTGGCATCAAACATCTGCTGCGTCAGCTCAGGCACCGTCAGAGCACGGTACTGCTGCGACCCGCGGGAGGTCAGCGGTGCGAAGCCGGTCATGAAGAAGTGCAGCCGCGGGAACGGCACCAAGTTCACAGCAATCTTGCGCAGGTCGCAATTCAGCTGTCCGGGGAAGCGCAAACAACAAGTCACCCCGGACATGGCTGCTGAGACCAAGTGGTTGAGGTCGCCATAAGTTGGCGTTGTCAGCTTCAGCGTGCGGAAGCAAATGTCGTACAAGGCCTTCCAGACATTTCCAGGATGAAAAGGGCAAACTTGCGTGGCAAACGAGCAACAAAGACAGCAAATGCAAAAACCCAAAAGAATTAGAACAACATCCGGCCATCTGCTGCCTAGCCCATACATAAAAGCCCGCTGGTCATGCGAGAGCCTGCCTCGTTGTCCAGCAGGAAGGACTCATCCGAATTCTCCACGAGCTGATGGAAGCTGAGCACGGCATTGTACGGCTCCACGACGGTGTCGGACACTTTGGGCGAGGGAATCACAGAGAACGTCTCCATGATTCCTTGGCCAGTCATCAACATCCTTGCTGCAGCTACAAATCCAAATCACAAGGGTTCTACTAAAAGAGGCAAGCAGCTGTCTGGATACTCCTCAAGGGTTGTCCCCACTGTGTATCCACGCATCTGATATCCAACCACAAAGCCTTTAATGGTCGGGCAACATGATTGGAGGAGGCCTTCTTCGTGCAGTAATGTGAATTTCTGTGTGTTTGCTCCTTTCAGATTCTTTTTCATTGTAATTTGTCTTATCAGTGTACGTTGCATAACTTTTCCCCCAGCCTAACGACATGGCTGTAACCTAAATTAGCAACCAGACGTTCCAGAAACGAAATGCGCTAAAATCCAGGTTTCGTCCCTCCTCGCGCAACCTTGGACGTCGATGAGCTAGGTGCCCATGGACTCCCCGCGCCCGTTCCTCCACAAAGGGTTATGGCAATTTTTTTGGAAGACCTGCAGCGGGTGTGTGTGAGCTCGGCTACCGCCCCTTGGCGTTTCTTTCAGACGTTGCACTACCCCAAGCCACTGCCAGGAGAAGATAGGGTATAGATTGCTGATACTGTAATCTACCATGTTTTGTGGCTGGTTTGCTGAGTGTACTGGTTGGCTTGCAATATCAACCGTACCTCAACCATGTTGTCCAAAAATTTGATTGCGCTTACTTGTGGGAAGGTCCCCACACTGCCCTCTAACAAAGACTCCTCTGGATATTTGAGTGGGCAAATCAAAATTCAGTTCAAATGGCAAGGGGTTTTCTTCGTTCACATCAAAAAAAACAAAAACGAATAAAATGGGTTGGTTTTTGACCTTTAAAAACCGTGCTAGTCAGCGGGAAATCTTCCGCGACGTTCCAACCCAAAAAGGGTTTCTCAGTGTCTCAGGCAAAAAAGCTGCATACTTCTCCTTGTGGGCAACCCCCTGTTGTGGTGAAGCCCCCCCCCAACGAAAACATGGCAGCTGAAGGAAAGGCCTACAAAATGTTTGGGCGAACCGCTCACCCTGTCCCCCTGAATAGCCAGAGCAGCGAACCACGTCGAGCACTGAGTCGATGAGCTCGGCCCCTTCTGTATAGTGGCCCTGATTCCAGCGGGCCAAACGTAGATATTAGTTGAGGTGTGTGGGGTCCAAAACGGCTAAATGGGCCGAGCTCTAACAAAACAGCAACCGAACAAGTCACCAGCCTTCGCCCAGTTGAGTTGGACGGAACACGGTGCCCTTGGGGTGTGCAAGTACAAACCCTTATATTCCCAAAACCCACTGCTGCTAGACCCAATACATGGTCTGGGCGAGGGGTACTTCTGCCGAAAATTTATATGGAGCCCAGAGTCCATGCTGGGAGAAATAGGAGGCTTAGGATATGTGAATCATAGGGGCTTCTCCTGACAATTGCCTCAAATCTTCGGGTTTCTGTCTCCGCCATTTGCGCCGGGCGTCCAAGTCCATCAGCACGGCACGAGGCACATAGCGGCCGCCAGTTGCCTCGTTGAAGTAAACGTTGATCCTTGCAAAACGCACGGAGCACAAGGAGCTTGGGGCAAGAGGAAGGTCTGAAGGAAAAAAGAAACCAAGAGATCAAACATTCACATGGATCCATATTGTATGCATTTCTGTATACATGCGCGTCAGTCAGCGATGTTGCCTTTGCATGTCGTATGTATAGTACACGTGCATGTTTGCTTTGTCATGACTAAAGCTGGCTGGCAAAAACAAACATGGGGCTGGCAGTGATTGCCGTGGTGTGTGTTTGCATGTGTGTGTGTGTGTGTGTGAGATTCTAAGCACAGATCCGGCGAGAGAGACCTGAAGACCTGCAGGGGTAATAACATGTCCCGCCTAAATTGTTAAACGCTATGGAAGAATCCAGACCTTCCAAAGTTTGTCGCCAAATGGAGCAACCCTGAATGGGAGTGGTGTCCCTCTGCTTTCCCTTTCAAACAACCCCGAAACAACCCAAGCCACCCTCCAAACATGACACGCCCATAAAAGGACCATTTTGGCAACCACAAGGCGAGGGTCCGCTCCAACTGCAAGTCGGAATCGCCGTGGTAGGTGCCTGCGCCCAGTGGGGGGGGGGGTGCTAAAACAGGGGACCTCTAAAGCTGGTTCAGCCCGTTTGGCAGGGTCATGCCGGGATTTCATATGTGGACGGCTTGCGGACAGCCTTGGCTGATTTGATGACTTCCCTGTTGACCGCACACTTCCCAAGACCAATCTGACTTTTGGCTCAAACCCACGGTGGCTGCTAAGGCTGACAGAGGCCACGCCATAATCCCGACTAAACTCGGTAGCAGAACCCCTAAAATTACCATCTTTGGCTATGCTTTGTTCCACTGTACCCTCCCACTGCTCGATGTGGAAATATCTTTGCCTGTGGGGTCAATGCCATGTTCGTCCGCAATCACCTCCCAGAACTTTGCGCCGATCTGGTTGCCGCACCTGCAGTGCCGGACGCTGGTTTTCTAAAGGAAACCGAAAAGAACAAACTTACTGGAAGGGGCTCAGATGGTTTTGACACAAATAGCCATGTCTTTATCATCTTGGTTTGTCTGTGACCTGTACCAGAGGAAAATTATCCTCTAGGAACCTCCCTTTGTTAAATTCCATGCTGCTTGAAGGTAACAGTTTGTCCCGTGCACAGCAAGGCAACTAAGACCTTGAATGCACCAATAGCAGCAACGGCACTGTCCACCCTGCACGTGCACGAGCTCACGCATCTTGTACAGCGAAAAGCTGGCGAGCAATGAAGTGAGCAACAAAGTGCACGAGCTCACGCATCTTGTACAGCGAAAAGCTGGCGAGCAATGAAGTGAGCAACAAAGGCTTGAGCCACGGCTTGCACACGCCCGTAACCAAAAATCAAAGCTTCTTAAAACTAGCATTGATGCTTCTAAGAGCATTCCCTCCCCCCCCTCTGTGCCCATCGGTTGCCCAACTGGGCATTGCAAACTATCTTTTGAGGGTACCCTTTGTGGGTTCTTTTCGAAAACGAGCAACAAGAAAACCCGCCATCTTGGGAGGTCCTCGGTTGGAGACAAAGCAGCATCAACCTATCTCGCCTTCCCACCATCCAAATGCTTTTTGATCCCCCGCAGTTCAGTTGCCCAGCGTTCACCTTCAAGGCGTGTTTCTTGAAAGTGCACCAACCTGCTCAGTGGCCGTGACGCTTTCAACACGGGCCCATCTGAGCAAAATCCAAGGCGGTTGAAACACTGTGGCTCTAGCCATCGTATTCGCCCTCCTCTTCATCGAATTCACCTTCCTCCTCCGCCGTGGCATCCTGGTACTGCTGGTACTCAGAGACCAGGTCGTTCATGTTGGACTCGGCCTCTGTGAATTCCATCTCATCCATCCCCTCGCCGGTGTACCAGTGCAGGAAAGCCTTGCGGCGGAACATGGCAGTGAAGTACTCCGCAACCCTCTTGAACATCTCCTGGATGGCGGTGGAATTCCCGGCAAAGGAGACCGCCATCTTCAAGCCCTTCGGCGGGATGTCGCAGACCGATGCCTTGATGTTGTTCGGGATCCACTCCACAAAGTAGGACGAGTTCCTGCCAATGGGTTTGTGCATGGTTCAGAATGCCCGTACAAGCAATGTCGCTAGATATCATACGAGTAACGTATGTACCAACCACTGCAGCCTCGTGATTGCCAATTACTAATTACTCGCCAAGACGCTTGTTCTGCACGTTCAGCATCTGCTCATCTACTTCCTTTGTTGACATGCGGCCCCGGAACAGCGCTGCGGCCGTCAAGTAGCGCCCGTGACGGGGATCTGCCGCGCACATCATGTTCTTGGCATCAAACATCTGCTGAGTCAGCTCAGGCACCGTCAGAGCACGGTACTGCTGCGACCCGCGGGAGGTCAGCGGTGCGAAGCCGGTCATGAAGAAGTGCAGCCGCGGGAACGGCACCAAGTTCACGGCAATCTTGCGCAGGTCGCAGTTCAGCTGTCCGGGGAAGCGCAAGCAACAAGTCACCCCGGACATGGCTGCTGATACCAAGTGGTTCAGGTCGCCATAAGTTGGCGTTGTCAGCTTCAGCGTGCGGAAGCAAATGTCGTACAAGGCCTTCCAGGAATTTCCAGGATGAAATGGGCAAACAATCATGGCAAACAAGCAACAAACAAAGCAAAAGCAAAAACCCAACAGAATTAGAACAACATCCGGCCATCTGCTGCCTAGCCCATGCACAAAAGCCCGCTGGTCATGCGAGAGCCTGCCTCATTGTCCAGCAGGAAGGACTCATCCGAATTCTCCACCAGCTGATGGAAGCTGAGCACGGCATTGTACGGCTCCACGACGGTGTCGGACACTTTGGGCGAGGGAATCACAGAGAACGTCTCCATGATTCCTTGGCCCGTCATCAACATCCTTGCTGCAGCTACAAATCCAAATCACAAGGGTTCTACTAAAAGAGGCAAGCAGCTGTCTGGATACTCCTCAGGGGTTGGCCCCACTGTGTATCCACGCATCTGATATCCAACCACAAAGCTTAAATTGTCGGGAACATGATTGGAGGCAATCAATGTCAATTGAAATCGGCAACCAGAGTTCCAGAAACGAAAAACGCTAACTCCAGTTTTGTCCGCTCCTCGCGAACCTTGGAGATCAGCAAGGTGCCCATGCCCGCGCCCGTGCCTCCACCAAGGGAATGGCATAGCTGGAAGCCCTGCAGGCAGTCGCAGCCCTCGGCCTCTTTTCCTTGGCGTCTCTTTCAAGACGTTGCACTACCCCAAACCACTGCCATGACCCTGCAATCTACCATGTTTTGTGGCTGGTTTGCTGAGTGTACTGGTTGGCTTGCAATATCAACCGTGCCTCAAACATGTTGTCCACAAATTCGATTTTTCCTACTGGGCCTACTTGTGGGAAGGTCCCAACACTGCCCGCTAACAAAGACTGCTCTGGATATTTGAGTGGGTAAATCAAAATACTGTTCAAATGGCAAGGTGATCTTTTTTGTTTCGGAAAAAAAATCATAAAATGAGTTGGTTTTTGACCCCCTTAAAAACCGTGCTAGTCAGCGGGAAATATTCCGCGACGTTCCAACCCAAAAAGGGTGTCTCAGTGTCTCAGGCAAAAAAGCTGCATACTTCTCCTTGTGGGCAACCCCCTGTTGTGGTGAAGCCCCCCCCCAACGAAAACATGGCAGCTGAAGGAAAGGCCTACAAAATGTTTGGGCGAACCGCTCACCCTGTCCCCCTGAATAGCCAGAGCAGCGAACCACGTCGAGCACTGAGTCGATGAGCTCGGCCCCTTCTGTATAGTGGCCCTGATTCCAGCGGGCCAATTGTAGATATTAGTTGAGGTGTTTGGGGTCCAAAACGGCTAAATGGGCCGAGCTCTAACCAAACAGTAACCGAACAAGTCACCAGCCTTCGCCCAGTTGTTGCCGGCACCGGTCTGTCCGAAGACAAAGTTGTCCGGCCGGAAGAGCTGGCCGAAGGGCCCTGCACGGACGCTGTCCATGGTCCCCGGCTCCTCGGTATCAAGGTGTTGTTTTACTGCGTGTGCGTCATCAAGGCATGACCAAGGGAGTTGGACGGAACACGGTGCCCTTGGGGTGTGCAAGTACAAACCCTTATATTCCCAAAACCCACCGCTGCTAGACCCAATACATGGTCTGGGCGAGGGGTACTTCTGCCGAAAATTTCTATGGAGCCCAGAGTCCATTCTGGGAGAAATAGGAGGCTGAGGGTATGTGAATCATAGGGGCTTCTCCTGACAATTGCCTCAAATCTTCGGGTTTGTGTCTCCGTCATTTGCGCCGGGCGTCCAAGTCCATCAGCACGGCACGAGGCACATAGCGGCCGCCAGTTGCCTCGTTGAAGTAAACGTTGATCCTTGCAAAACGCACGGAGCACAAGGAGCTTGGGGCAAGAGGAAGGTCTGAAGGAAAAAGAAACCAAGAGATCAAACATTCACATGGATCCATATTGTATGCATTTATGTATTCATGCGCGTCAGTCAGCCATGTTGCCTTTGCATGTCGTATGTATAGTACACGTGCATGTTTGCTTTGCCATGACTAAAGCTGGCTGGCAAAAAACAAACATGGGGCTGGCAGTGATTGCCGTGGTGTGTGTTTGCATGTGTGTGTGTGTGAGATTCTAAGCACAGATCCGGCGAGAGAGACCTGAAGACCTGCAGGGGTAATAACATGTCCCGCCCAAATAGTTAAACGGTATGGAAGAATCCAGACCTTCCAAAGTTTGTCGCCAAATGGAGCAACCCTGAATGGGAGTGGTGTCCCTTTGCTTTCGCTTTCAAACCACCCCGAAACAACCCAAGCCACCCTCCAAACATGACACGCCCATAAAAGGACCATTCCACAAGCACTTCGGCAACCACAAGGCGAGGGTCCGCTCCAACTGCAAGTCGGAATCGCCGTGGTAGGTGCCTGCGCCCAGTGGGGGGGGGGTGTGCTAAAGCAGGGGACCTCTAAAGCTGGTTCAGCCCGTTTGGCAGGGTCATGCCGGGATTTCATATGTGGACGGCTTGCGGACAGCCTTGGCTGATTTGATGACTTCCCTGTTGACCGCACACTTCCCAGACCAATCTGACTTTGGCTCAAACCCGGTGGCTGCTAAGGCTGACAGAGGTACATATACATAATCCCGACTTCAGCTTCGGTAGCAGAACCCCTAAAATTACCATCTTTGGATATGCTTTATTTCCTGTACTCTCCACACTGCTCGATGTGGAAATATCTTTGCCTGTGGGGTCAATGCCACATGTTCGTCCGCAATCACCTCCCAGAACTTTGCGCCGATCTGGTTGCCGCACCTGCAGTGCCGGACTCTGGTTTTCTAAAGGAAACCGAAAAGAACAAACTTACTGGAAGGGGCTCAGATGATTTTGACACAAATAGCCATGTCTTTATCATCTTGGTTTGTCTGTGACCTGTACCAGAGGCAAATTATCCTATCCTCTAGAAACCTCCTCTTGACAAATTGCATGCTGCTTGAAGGTATGCAATAGTTTGCGCCGTGCACAGCAAGGCAACTAAGACCTTGAATGCACCAATAGCAGCAACGGCACTGTCCACCCTGCACGTGCACGAGCTCACGCATCTTGTGTGGCGAAAAGCTGGCGAGCAATGAAGTGAGCAAGAAAGGCTTGAGCCACGGCTTGCACACGCCCCGTAATAAAAGACATCAAGCTTCTTAAAACTAGCATTGATGCTTCTAAGGCAAGTAAGCATTCCCTCCCCCCCCCCCGGTCCGTGTCCATCAGTTGCCCAACTGGGCATTGCAAACTATCTTTTGAGGGTACCCTTGCCTGGGGCTCACATGCGGAGCTCCCTCTTGTTGTAAGAAGTGGTTCCAGTGTCATTTTTCAATTCTCAGGTGCATGCAGCAATTCCTGGACGCGTTGTGCCCCACGTTCGGTGCCCAGCTGGCAGGTCTCGTCCCAAGCTTCCAAGCCTCGGCGATTTTGCTCAGTGGGACACCGTGACGCTTTCAACACGGGCCCATCTGAGCAAAATCCAAGGCGGTCGAAACACTGTGGCTCTAGCCATCGTATTCGCCCTCCTCTTCATCGAATTCACCTTCCTCCTCCGCCGTGGCATCCTGGTACTGCTGGTACTCAGAGACCAGGTCGTTCATGTTGGACTCGGCCTCTGTGAATTCCATCTCATCCATCCCCTCGCCGGTGTACCAGTGCAGGAAAGCCTTGCGGCGGAACATGGCAGTGAAGTACTCCGCAACCCTCTTGAACATCTCCTGGATGGCGGTGGAATTCCCGGCAAAGGAGACCGCCATCTTCAAGCCCTTCGGCGGGATGTCGCAGACCGATGCCTTGATGTTGTTCGGGATCCACTCCACAAAGTAGGGGCAGGTTCCTGCCAGTAGGTTTGTGCATGGTTCAGAATGCCGCACAAGCAGTAATAAGCTAGATATCATACGATTAACGTATGTACCAACCACTGGTTGATCAAAGCTTAGAATTACAAATTCCTCCCCAAGGCGCTTGTTCTGCACGTTGAGCATCTGCTCATCTACTTCCTTTGTTGACATGCGGCCGCGGAACAGCGCTGCGGCCGTCAAGTAGCGCCCGTGACGAGGATCTGCCGCGCACATCATGTTCTTGGCATCAAACATCTGCTGCGTCAGCTCAGGCACCGTCAGAGCACGGTACTGCTGCGACCCGCGGGAGGTCAGCGGTGCGAAGCCGGTCATGAAGAAGTGCAGCCGCGGGAACGGCACCAAGTTCACAGCAATCTTGCGCAAGTCGCAATTCAGCTGTCCGGGGAAGCGCAAACAACAAGTCACCCCGGACATGGCTGCTGATACCAAGTGGTTCAGGTCGCCATAAGTTGGCGTTGTCAGCTTCAGCGTGCGGAAGCAAATGTCGTACAACGCCTTCCAGGAATTTCCAGGATGAAAAGGGCAAACATTCGTGGCAAACGAGCAACAAAGACTGCAAATGCAAAAACCCAAAAGAATTGGAACAACATCCGGCCATCTGCTGCCTAGCCCATACATAAAAGCCCGCTGGTCATGCGAGAGCCTGCCTCGTTGTCCAGCAGGAAGGACTCATCCGAATTCTCCACGAGCTGATGGAAGCTGAGCACGGCATTGTACGGCTCCACGACGGTGTCGGACACTTTGGGCGAGGGAATCACAGAGAACGTCTCCATGATTCCTTGGCAAGTCATCAACATCCTTGCTGCAGCTACAAATCCAAATCACAAGGATTCTACTAAAAGAGGCAAGCAGCTGTCTGGATACTCCTCAAGGGTTGTCCCCATTGTGTATCCACGCATCTGATATCCAACCACAAAGCTTACAGTAAATTGTCGGGAACATGATTGGAGGCAGGCCTTCTTGTGCAGAATGTGAATTTCTGGGTGTTTGCCTCACTTTCAGATATTATCAATGTAATTTGTCTTATCAGTGTCCGTCATCAAATCAGCTATGGGGTTTTAACCAAAATTAGCAACCAGAGTTCCAGAAACGAAAAGCGCTAACTCCAGTTTTGTCCGCTCCTCGCGCACCTTGGAGATCAGCAAGGTGCCCATGCCCGCGCCCGTGCCTCCACCAAGGGAATGGCACAGCTGGAAGCCCTGCAGGCAGTCGCAGCCCTCGGCCTCCTTTCCTTGGCGTCTCTTTCAAGACGTTGCACTACCCCAAACCACTGCCATGACCCTGCAATCTACCATGTTTTGTGGCTGGTTTGCTGAGTGTACTGGTTGGCTTGCAATATCAACCGTGCCTCAAACATGTTGTCCACAAATTCGATTTTGCCTACTTGTGGGAAGGTCCCAACACTGCCCGCTAACAAAGACTGCTCTGGATATTTGAGTGGGTAAATCAAAAAAATACTGTTCAAATGGCAAGGTGTTCTTTTTTTTTTCGTTCACATCAAAAAAACTAATAAAAGGAGTTGGCTTTTGACCCCCGTAAAAACCGTGCTAGTCAGCGGGATATCTTCCGCGCAAGGTTGTTTTTTGTTTTTTTTCGTTCACATCAAACAAACTAGTAAAATGAGTGGGTTTTTGACCCCCTTAAAAACCGTGCTAGTCAGCGGGAAATCTTCCGCGACGTTCCAACCAAAAAAGGGTGTCTCAGTGTCTCAGGCAAAAAAGCTGCATACTTCTCCTTGTGGGCAACCCCCTGTTGTGGTGAAGCGCCCCCCCAACGAAAACATAGCAGCTGAAGGAAAGGCCTACAAAATGTTTGGGCGAACCGCTCACCCTGTCCCCCTGAATAGCCAGAGCAGCGAACCACGTCGAGCACTGAGTCGATGAGCTCGGCCCCTTCTGTATAGTGGCCCTGATTCCAGCGGGCCAATCGTAGATATTAGTTGAGGTGTGTGGGGTCCAAAACGGCTAAATGGGCCGAGATCTCACCAAACAGCAACCGAACAAGTCACCAGCCTTCGCCCAGTTGTTGCCGGCACCGGTCTGTCCGAAGACAAAGTTGTCCGGCCGGAAGAGCTGGCCGAAGGGCCCTGCGCGGACGCTGTCCATGGTCCCCGGCTCCTCGGTATCAAGGTGTTGTTTTACTGCGTGTGCGTCATCAAGGCATGACCAAGGGAGTTGGACGGAACACGGTGCCCTTGGGGTGTGCAAGTACAAACCCTTATATTCCCAAAACCCACTGCTGCTAGACCCAATACATGGTCTGGGCGAGGGGTACTTCTGCCGAAAATTTCTATGGAGCCCAGAGTCCATGCTGGGAGAAATAGGAGGCTTAGGATATGTGAATCATAGGGGCTTCTCCTGACAATTGCCTCAAATCTTCGGGTTTCTGTCTCCGCCATTTGCGCCGGGCGTCCAAGTCCATCAGCACGGCACGAGGCACATAGCGGCCGCCAGTTGCCTCGTTGAAGTAAACGTTGATCCTTGCAAAACGCACGGAGCACAAGGAGCTTGGGGCAAGAGGAAGGTCTGAAGGAAAATGAAACCATGCGCGTCAGTCAGCGATGTTGCCTTTGCATGTCGTATGTATAGTACACGTGCATGTTTGCTTTGTCATGACTAAAGCTGGCTGGCAAAAAACAAACATGGGGCTGGCAGTGATTGCCGTGGTGTGTGTTTGCATGTGTGTGTGTGTGAGATTCTAAGCACAGATCCGGCGAGAGAGACCTGAAGACCTGCAGGGGTAATAACATGTCCCGCCCAAATAGTTAAACAGTATGGAAGAATCCAGACCTTCCAAAGTTTGTCGCCAAATGGAGCAACCCTGAATGGGAGTGGTGTCCCTTTGCTTTCCCTTTCAAACAACCCCGAAACAACCCAAGCCACCCTCCAAACATGACACGCCCATAAAAGGACCATTTTGGCAACCACAAGGCGAGGGTCCGCTCCAACTGCAAGTCGGAATCGCCGTGGTAGGTGCCTGCGCCCAGTGGGGGGGGGGGTTGCTAAAACAGGGGACCTCTAAAGCTGGTTCAGCCCGTTTGGCAGGGTCATGCCGGGATTTCATATGTGGACGGCTTGCGGACAGCCTTGGCTGATTTGATGACTTCCCTGTTGACCGCACACTTCCCAAGACCAATCTGACAGCTGACTTTTGGCTCCAAACCACGGTGATGCTAAGGCTGACAGAGGCCCGCCATAATCCCAGCTAAACTTCGGTAGCAGAACCCCTAAAATTACCATCTTTGGATATGCTTTGTTCCACTGTACTCTCCACTGCTTTCGATGTGGAAATATCTTTGCCTGTGGGGTCAATGCCATGTTCGTCCGCAATCACCTCCCAGAACTTTGCGCCGATCTGGTTGCCGCACCTGCAGTGCCGGACTCTGGTTTTCTAAAGGAAACCGAAAAGAACAAACTTACTGGAAGGGGCTCAGATGGTGTTGACACAAATAGCCATGTCTTTATCATCTTGGTTTGTCTGTGACCTGTACCAGAGGCAAATTATCCTCTAGAAACCTCCTATTGACAAATTGCATGCTGCTTGAAGGTATGCAACAGTTTGCGCCGTGCACAGCAAGGCAACTAAGACCTTGAATGCACCAATAGCAGCAACGGCACTGTCCACCCTGCACGTGCACGAGCTCACGCATCTTGTGTGGCGAAAAGCTGGCGAGCAATGAAGTGAGCAAGAAAGGCTTGAGCCACGGCTTGCACACGCCCCGTAATAAAAGACATCAAGCTTCTTAAAACTAGCGTTGACGCTTCTAAGAGCAAGTAAGCATTCCCTCCCCCCCCCGGTCCGTGCCCATCAGTTGCCCAACTGGGCATTGCAAACTATCTGTTGAGGGTACCCTTTTTGGGTTCTTTTCGAAAACGAGCAACAAGAAAACCCGCCGCCATCTTGGGAGGTCCTCGGTTGGAGACAAACCAGCATCAACCTATTGCGCCTTCCCACCATCCAAATGCTTTTTGATCCCCCGCAGTTCGGTTGCCCAGCGTTCACCTTCAAGGCGTGTTTCTTGAAAGTGCACCAAACTGCTCAGTGGGACACCGTGACGCTTTCAACACGGGCCCATCTGAGCAAAATCCAAGGCGGTCGAAACACTGTGGCTCTAGCCATCGTATTCGCCCTCCTCTTCATCGAATTCACCTTCCTCCTCCGCCGTGGCATCCTGGTACTGCTGGTACTCAGAGACCAGGTCGTTCATGTTGGACTCGGCCTCTGTGAATTCCATCTCATCCATCCCCTCGCCGGTGTACCAGTGCAGGAAAGCCTTGCGGCGGAACATGGCAGTGAAGTACTCTGCAACCCTCTTGAACATCTCCTGGATGGCGGTGGAATTCCCGGCAAAGGAGACCGCCATCTTCAAGCCCTTCGGCGGGATGTCGCAGACCGATGCCTTGATGTTGTTCGGGATCCACTCCACAAAGTAGGATGAGTTCCTGCCAATGGGTTTGTGCATGGTTCAGAATGCCCGTACAAGCAATGTCGCTAGATATCATACGATTAACGTATGTACCAACCACTGCAGCCTCGTGATTGCCAACTACTAATTACTCGCCAAGACGCTTGTTCTGCACGTTAAGCATCTGCTCATCTACTTCCTTTGTTGACATGCGGCCGCGGAACAGCGCTGCGGCCGTCAAGTAGCGCCCGTGACGAGGATCTGCCGCGCACATCATGTTCTTGGCATCAAACATCTGCTGCGTCAGCTCAGGCACCGTCAGAGCACGGTACTGCTGCGACCCGCGGGAGGTCAGCGGTGCGAAGCCGGTCATGAAGAAGTGCAGCGAACGGCTTAGGATTCACAGCAATCTTGCGCAGTGCAATTCAGCTGTCCGGGGGAAGCGCAAACAACAAGTCACCCCGGACATGGCTGCTGAGACCAAGTGGTTGAGGTCGCCATAAGTTGGCGTTGTCAAACCCTTGCATTTTGCAAGCAAATGTCGTGCAGGCCTGGCAGATGTTTCCAGGATGAAAGGAGCAAACATTCGTCAGCCAAGCGAGCAACAAAGACAGCAAATGCAAAAACCCAAAAATAATTAGAACAACATCCGGCCATCTGCTGCCCTGGCCCATACATAAAGCCCGCTGGTCATGCGAGAGCCTGCCTCGTTGTCAGCAGGAAGGACTTCATCCGAATTCTCCACGAGCTGATGGAAGCTGAGCAGGCATTGTACGGCTCCCACGACGGTGTCGGACACTGAGGCCCGAGGGAATCACAGAGACGTCTCCATGATTCCTTGGCAAGTCATCAACATCCTTGCTGCAGCTACAAATCCAAATCACAAGGATTCTACTAAAAGAGGCAAGCAGCTGTCTGGATACTCCTCAAGGGTTGTCCCCACTGTGTATCCACGCATCTGATATCCAACCACAAAGCTTAAATTGTCGGGAACATGATTGGAGGCAGGCCTTCTTGTGCAGAATGTGAATTTCTGGGTGTTTGCCTCACTTTCAGATATTATCAATGTAATTTGTCTTATCAGTGTCCGTCATCAAATCAGCTATGGGGTTTTAACCAAAATTAGCAACCAGAGTTCCAGAAACGAAAAGCGCTAACTCCAGTTTTGTCCGCTCCTCGCGCACCTTGGAGATCAGCAAGGTGCCCATGCCCGCGCCCGTGCCTCCACCAAGGGAATGGCACAGCTGGAAGCCCTGCAGGCAGTCGCAGCCCTCAGCTTCCTTTCCTTGGCGTCTCTTTCAGACGTTGCACTACCCCAAGCCACTGCCAGGAGAAGATAGTGCATAGATTGCTGATACTGTAATCTACCATGCTTTGTGGCTGGTTTGCTGAGTGTACTGGTTGGCTTGCAATATCAACCGTACCTCAACCATGTTGTCCACAAATTCGATTGCGCTTACTTGTGGGAAGGTCCCCACACTGCCCTCTAACAAAGACTCCTCTGGATATTTGAGTGGGCAAATCAAAATTCAGTTCAAATGGCAAGGGATTTTCTTCGTTCACATCCAACAAAAAAAACGAATGAAATGGGTTAGTTTTTGACCCCCTTCAAAACCGTGCTCGACAGCGGGCAATCTTCCGCGATGTTCCAACCAAAAAAGGGTTTCTCAGTGTCTCAGGCAAAAAAGCTGCATACTTCTCCTTGTGGGCAACCCCCTGTTGTGGTGAAGCGCCCCCCCAACGAAAACATAGCAGCTGAAGGAAAGGCCTACAAAATGTTTGGGCGAACCGCTCACCCTGTCCCCCTGAATAGCCAGAGCAGCGAACCACGTCGAGCACTGAGTCGATGAGCTCGGCCCCTTCTGTATAGTGGCCCTGATTCCAGCGGGCCAATCGTAGATATTAGTTGAGGTGTGTGGGGTCCAAAACGGCTAAATGGGCCGAGATCTCACCAAACAGCAACCGAACAAGTCACCAGCCTTCGCCCAGTTGTTGCCGGCACCGGTCTGTCCGAAGACAAAGTTGTCCGGCCGGAAGAGCTGGCCGAAGGGCCCTGCGCGGACGCTGTCCATGGTCCCCGGCTCCTCGGTATCAAGGTGTTGTTTTACTGCGTGTGCGTCATCAAGGCATGACCAAGGGAGTTGGACGGAACACGGTGCCCTTGGGGTGTGCAAGTACAACCCTTATATTCCCAAAACCCACTGCTGCTAGACCCAATACATGGTCTGGGCGAGGGGTACTTCTGCCGAAAATTTCTATGGAGCCCAGAGTCCATGCTGGGAGAAATAGGAGGCTTAGGATATGTGAATCATAGGGGCTTCTCCTGACAATTGCCTCAAATCTTCGGGTTTCTGTCTCCGCCATTTGCGCCGGGCGTCCAAGTCCATCAGCACGGCACGAGGCACATAGCGGCCGCCAGTTGCCTCGTTGAAGTAAACGTTGATCCTTGCAAAACGCACGGAGCACAAGGAGCTTGGGGCAAGAGGAAGGTCTGAAGGAAAAAAGAAACCAAGAGATCAAACATTCACATGGATCCATATTGTATGCATTTCTGCATACATGCGCGTCAGTCAGCGATGTTGCCTTTGCATGTCGTATGTATAGTACACGTGCATGTTTGCTTTGTCATGACTAAAGCTGGCTGGCAAAAAACAAACATGGGGCTGGCAGTGATTGCCGTGGTGTGTGTTTGCATGTGTGTGTGTGTGAGATTCTAAGCACAGATCCGGCGAGAGAGACCTGAAGACCTGCAGGGGTAATAACATGTCCCGCCCAAATAGTTAAACAGTATGGAAGAATCCAGACCTTCCAAAGTTTGTCGCCAAATGGAGCAACCCTGAATGGGAGTGGTGTCCCTTTGCTTTCCCTTTCAAACAACCCCGAAACAACCCAAGCCACCCTCCAAACATGACACGCCCATAAAAGGACCATGTTGGCAACCACAAGGCGAGGGTCCGCTCCAACTGCAAGTCGGAATCGCCGTGGTAGGTGCCTGCGCCCAGTGGGGGGGGGGGGTGCTAAAACAGGGGACCTCTAAAGCTGGTTCAGCCCGTTTGGCAGGGTCATGCCGGGATTTCATATGTGGACGGCTTGCGGACAGCCTTGGCTGATTTGATGACTTCCCTGTTGACCGCACACTTCCCAAGACCAATCTGACTTTTGGCTCAAACCCACGGTGGCTGCTAAGGCTGACAGAGGCCACGCCATAATCCCGACTAAACTCGGTAGCAGAACCCCTAAAATTACCATCTTTGGTTATGCTTTGTTCCACTGTACTCTCCCACTGCTCGATGTGGAAATATCTTGCCTGTGGGGTCAATGCCATGTTCGTCCGCAATCACCTCCCAGAACTTTGCGCCGATCTGGTTGCCGCACCTGCAGTGCCGGACGCTGGTTTTCTAAAGGAAACCGAAAAGAACAAACTTACTGGAAGGGGCTCAGCTGGTTTTGACACAAATAGCCATGTCTTTATCATCTTGGTTTGTCTGTGACCTGTACCAGAGGAAAATTATCCTCTAGGAACCTCCCTTTGTTAAATTCCATGCTGCTTGAAGGTAACAGTTTGTCCCGTGCACAGCAAGGCAACTAAGACCTTGAATGCACCAATAGCAGCAACGGCACTGTCCACCCTGCACGTGCACGAGCTCACGCATCTTGTACAGCGAAAAGCTGGCGAGCAATGAAGTGAGCAACAAAGGCTTGAGCCACAGCTGGCACACGCCCATAATAAAAGACATCAAGCTTCTTAAAACTAGCATTGATGCTTCCAAGAGCAAGTAAGCTTTCTTTCCCCCCCCCTTCCGTGCCCATCA
>CAUJNA010000001.1:4822500-4855000 GCA_963377175.1 Effrenium voratum
AAGTCTGCTCAGGAAGAAGTGGTTGCAATACTAAAGTAGAATTGCAAAAAGGAAGTGGCTGCAATACTAAAGTAGAATTGCAAAAAGGAAGTGGCTGCAATACAAAAGTAGAATTGGGCCCCAAAATCCTCCATTGTTTGGACGTCCCAAAAGTGAGCCCCCCGTATTTTGGCGCCTCCATTGTTCAGGGGAACAGCTGTTAGTCAATGCCAGACATGACACAAATCCACGATAGTCCATGGGCCACACTCGCACCTACCACTACCACTTCCACTACCACTACCACTACCACTACTTCTACTACTACTACGACTACTACTACTACTACTACTACTACTACTACTACTACTACTACTACTACTACTACTACTAACGACTACGACTACGACTACGACTACGACTACGACTACGACTACGACTACGACTACTACTTAAACAACACCCACCAACAAACCCACCAACAAACCCACCAACCAACCCAACCAAACCAACCCAACCAAACCAACCAACTCACCAGGCCCACCTGCCAACCGATCAACCAACCGCAACCATAGGCAACCAAACGCAACAAAACACGACCAAACGCAACCAAAAGCAACGTTCAATCCGCCATGGTCACATGATGACCATGTGGCTGTGGATCAAAATTGCACCACCAGGTGACCGCGGATTTGAGTCCTGGCTTCCATTTTACGAGGGCAACCCATTTCGGGTACCTATTTTTGACAACCACGCCCATGTCTCTCAAGAAAACCGGTGGGGGAAGCCACTAAAAACCAAACTTTTTGCAGGGCTTCGGCGTCTTCGGGAGGTTTCCCTAGATTATCTGGAGTTTTCCCTGCGTCGCTTTGGAGGGGATTCGAGGTTTCCCTAGATGTTCCGGAGGTTTCCCCGGCAGCGTGTCACGGCGCTCGCTCGCGCCTCCCAGTGGTTTCACGCCGTTTGTGCTCCTGGTGTTTCTAGTGATCGACTATCTTAAATACCCCAGGCAATACGGCGCAACCTACCAAGCAAACAGCCAAACGACCAACTCGACTCAACAACCAGCTCAACAACTTGCTCGACAACTCAATTACAAACATCAGTGCGCAAAAAGGCCTCACCAACCACACAGCCACAAAAACACAGACAGTGCCTCAGGCAATGGGACTTTTCTTCGTGACGTGCACTGCCCAGAAGTACGCCGCTGGTGTTGGAAGGGCGTGCCTCGTTGTCCAGCAGGAAGGACTCATCCGAATTCTCCACCAGCTGATGGAAGCTGAGCACGGCATTGTAAGGCTCCACGACGGTGTCGGACACTTTGGGAGAGGGAATCACAGAGAACGTCTCCATGATTCCTTAGCCATTCATCATCCAATGCTGCAGCTTTCACAAGGACATATTAAGAAAAGCAAGCGGCTGTCTGGATACTCCTCAGGGTTGGACTGACTGCTTGTCTACACATCTGATATCCCATTACCATACATGGATTGACGGAACATGATCGGAGGTAGGCACTATCGGTGCAAACACCACTGGTTGGGCAGAACGAATCCACTTTGGAAGGCAACCAGTTCCAGAAGCAAAGAGCACTGATCCTAACTCCACCCGCGGTAAGCTTCCGTTATCAACTCAGCCCTGGTATGGATTCTAGATGGCTCAGTAGCCCGTACTTTTGCCTTACCCTTATCGGTGGTTTGGACTGGTTTGGCGCGCCAGACCACCGCTCCTCACGCACCTTGGAGATCAGCAAGGTGCCCATGCCCGCGCCCGTGCCTCCACCAAGGGAATGGCACAGCTGGAAGCCCTGCAGGCAGTCGCAGCCCTCGGCCTCCTTTCCTTGGCGTCTCTTCAAGAGGGTTTCCACTGCCTCCAAACCGCTACCCAAGGGGAAATGTTGGATGTGTAATCTGCATTTGACAGGTATATAGTGGGAAGACTCGCGAATATTGATACTGTATCTCACTTTTGCCCAGTGGGTAACGATTTGTGATTGACTGCAATACTGAGGTACTGAGGAAATCAACGGTATCCAAAACCGCGAAAGGATCTGCAAGGGCGGGTTCACTTACGCCCCACTCCCTCCCATCATGTTTGGTGTTGGCAAACGAGGCAAGAAACGGGACGCATTGGAACACCTGAAAAACACGGGTTCACCAGATTAATAAACCACTGATTGAGTAATAGGGGGGGCTCATTGCCTTTGGCGGGAACACCCCTCAATTAATAGGATGAGTGCTGGGCCCACTGGAGCCAACACAAAGAAAAAAGGGCGATTCAGCTTTCACAGAATCCCTCCTAGCCACAGGCACTGAGCAACACCAAAAGATCACCAGCGCAAAAAGTTGGTTCCCAAATTAGGGAGTCAAGAAGGTGAACTCCTTCTACCTTGTTCAGACCAAACCGCAGCATGCGAAGGGACAACAGCCCCCCTCCCCTCCGACAAAACGAAAAAGCTAAAGAAAAAAACAGCCTAAAAAGGCTGGGCGCAAACCCAAGCCTCCCCCCCACCCACCCATAGCCAGAGCAGCGCACCACGTCAAGGACTGAGTCGATGAGCTCGGCCCCTTCCGTGTAATGGCCCTGATGCTTCCAATGGGCCAATGGCAGTTGGGTGTGTTGAAAAATCGAATTCGACAATTGGGCCTAAAGCACCATTCAAAAGGAAGGTCCCCTTGTTGGAATGACTCCCAAAACAGAATTGGAACCCCTGAACAATGACTGCATTCCTGTCAGTTTCACTTAAAGCAGCATCCTCAATGTCAACAGTGCGATGTTCAGCAGCGGTAGGAGACCCACCTCCCAAGTTGTTAAGCGTGTTTGCTGGTGATTAAGAATTCAACATCGATTTGGGGTCGTTCGCGAAGCGCAACCAAAAGGAAACACACAATGTTGCAGGTGCTGTAGTTGGAGCGTATTTATTTCCAACCCTCAAACTTGACACCACCAAAAGGAATGTTACTTGCAGCTTGCGACCAACAGGTTACACTTAAATCAACGCAACGAACAGAATGCTCAAACTACTGATACAGGGTGTGCAGGGACCCTTGCAATTGTAGATGGGTTAAAACGCTCATCAGGTGGGAATCAAACAGTAAATCCTTCAGCTGGCTCTTTGAAGGAACATTATCGTTCTCACGTCTTCAAGCCGGCTTGGTCTTTGACCACTTGCAAGAAGATAATGTTAGGGAACAAGCATGTCGAAAGCGTTGAGTTGACTGCGGCCAATCAGCAACCAAGCAAGCAGAGACAAGCCTTCGCCCAGTTGTTGCCAGCACCGGTCTGTCCAAAGACAAAGTTGTCCGGCCGGAAGAGCTGGCCAAAGGGCCCCGCGCGGACGCTGTCCATGGTCCCCGGCTCCTTAGCAGCAATTCGGGGTAAAGGCGAAAATCAGGCATCTGGCAAGATCCGAGCGTTCGCCTTCCCTTCTTGTTTCCTTTCCAGGGCAGTGAATCATATATGGGTATTCTGGCACACAAACAAACAAAATGCCGATTGTAGGCCACTATACCTCTTCCCTAAACACTCATTTTGGGTTCCTTCTTGAGGGTGAATTCCTGTTGTGCCAAAGGAATGCCATTTTGGGCGGACGAAAAAGGTGACACAAATGCATGGCGCCAGGTGTCCAAGTCCATTAGCACAGCACGGGGCACATAGCGGCCGCCAGTTGCCTCGTTGAAGTAGACGTTGATCCTTGCGAGACACGAAAGGGGCGCAAGTGGCTTTCGGGGGTGGCAGGGGGGTGGGGAAGGGATGAAGGGAAACAAACGCGCAAAGTTCAAAAATGTGTGTGTATATATATATATATATGTATATAAATATATACATATAGCGACATTGAAATAAACATGCGCCAAAATAGTGTGTCAACATATGTGTGTGTACGGCAATGAACATGTAATGTCATGTAATGTCATGTAATGTCCAATGCAATGTAATACCATGTAATGCAACTCAATGTAATACAGTACAGTACAATGCAATGCAATGCAATGGAATGTGATGCGATGTAATGCCATCTTGCAGCACTTGTGTGGCAAAGAAACTGAGACCTACAGTGCTGCAAGGGTCATATGTCCTACCCAATCCTTGTACCGTTCGACAACAAATCAAGTTACGTTACTCAGCAACTACAACATCATCATGTACGCGTATATGTCTAATACACACATACTTCCACCCAAACATGTCAAGGGGAAATCCTGGCAAATGAGCCACTGCTATATTTGATCCAAGCAGGAAAATATATAAAGGACCCCTGACCACTGTGCAGGCGCAAAAGGACAAAGTGCAGTCGGAATAATGCAATCGTACAATCGCGGGGATACTGCATTGCTTCACTTTGTGGTGTCACCCGCATCGAGGTATGGAAGAAACAAGAAGTGGTCAGCCACCATCTTCGAAAGCTGCCAAATGGCCTGGTTTGGGGACTTGCGCTTGTCTCAAAATGTGGGTAAGCCAAATTTGGGTGCTCCTGTTGAAGCAGATAAACAAAGGACGCGTCAAAAAAGACAGAGCCACTTGTTGGTCAACTTCAAATGCCTTTGGAAGGTGCTGGAAGCCTGTTTTACAAGCACTTCGGCTGAATGCCGAGGCTCCGCTCCAACTGCAAGTCGGAATCGCCGTGGTAGGTGCCTACAGTCGGCGAAAGCCCATAAATGGCAGCCTCCTTTTCGAACAATGCTTGTGGACCCCCACTTAAAACTGGTTGGCTGTTCAAGGACCACCCTCCTCCGGGTCGGACACGCCCCCTTTTCGGACGAATCACACATGCAGCCTAGGAAGACCGCCTCAGGCTTTCGGAACCAGCAAGCCTCGCCGACCCCAAGCCCCAGCCGATTGGTTCAGAACCAGCCCGTGCCTGCCTCGTGAGGCCGGCCTCCCCCATGAAACGGCGTTCTGCTACGGTGCGTTACGCATTGAGAACCCTCGAACTGCAAAGACAAATAAATCTTTGCCTGTGGGGTCAATGCCGTGCTCGTCCGCAATCACCTCCCAGAACTTCGCACCAATCTGGTTGCCGCACCTGCAGTTAGACATTTGAGAACGTCTCTCAAAACCATCCGGACCCCCTTTGCAACGGTCTAGAGGAAGCTAGGAACAAAAGTCAACTCCTGGAAAGGGCCTCCCTTTCTCAGGCTGTGTTTGCACCAGTGTTGCTCTCGTCCACTCAGGTAATGCACTAAAGGCACTGTCCACCCTGCACGTGCACGAGCTCACGCATCTTGGGTAAGAGGCTGACAAGCAAGGAAGGAAGCGACAAAGGTTTGAGCCGCAGCTTGCTCGCGCGCGAGTGGTCAGTGTGGTCCTCCCAAACAAAACATGTGAGACATCCATTGAAAATCCCCAGAGTAACCCGAAACGTACTGGGGATGGTAAAGGCCAACAGGCTCTTGGGGGCCTTTCTGAAGCTATTCGAGTGGAGAAACCGTTCAACCTGTTGGCCAACAGAAGTTTCCCCATCGACCCTGGCGCACTTTTTGAGGTCGGATAGACAGCTTGAACCCTCCACTTATCTTCACTCTGTTTGGGCAAGAACTACTCTGTGGTTTCCTCTCACTGCAAAAGTGACAGTCGCAGAGAGCAAGGGCTCAGCAGTTGGGGTTGGGTGTTCTGGAGATGTGGAGCGGCTCCAAAGAAGTCCTTTGAGTTGGTGCATGTCGGGCATGCCCTCAGAACCGCGCCTCGCCCAAAAGGAGAAGCTTTTGAGTCTCGAGGCGTTGCGTGGGTAGCAAATGACCCCACGCCCGAGGTTCGTTGAAGCCACAGGCATCAGCTACGGACGAAACCCTTCCGGGCGAAACCCTTCCGGCTTGCCGACAGGGAACCCACTTGACCATGCCGTCAAACCCGGTTGGGCTTCATGAAAGGATTGCCACAAGATGCCAAGCGGGTTGGGAACATGATCGATCCGTCTCTTGTGAGGACACAAATGCCCACCCCCCTCGAAGGGCTTCTTCTTGGTACTCGAAAAGAATGGTTGCTATGCGCAGGAGTCACTGGATCTCCCCCTCAAAGCTTGCAACTCACTGGTGGTCTCCATGAAAACGATCCAGGTTCCAAGAATAATAAATCAATAGGAAACCGCCCACCCCACCCCACCACACCCCACCCCACCCCACCCCACCCCCCACCCCACCCCACCCCACCCCAAAAACCCCACCCCCACCCCCCCAAAAAACCCCACCCAACAGCCCAGGTGGTGCCAATCCCCGGGCCCCGGGCCAGGGTTCAGCTCCTCAAAGAGCACCTGGCCACTCACCGTGTCCATAGCCTTCAGCTTCCTCAGAGAGCCCCAGGCGGAACCAGCAGCACCCCCCCAGGGGGGCCCTGAGGGGAAGCCTGTTGAGGGTTGCCTGTTCTGGTTTTTATGTTCATCTCAAATCTGTGTTCCCCCTTATTCGTTTTTAAAAGAGGGTTTTTAGGGAGCTTATTTATCGTTTTCGTTAAGGTAATCATTTGGGTAAATCGTCGCCTTGTTCATTGTTGGGCTGGGGGCCGACATTTTCTTCATTTGAAAGAGTTAACCCTTTTAGTAGTTATCAAGTTCTGAGGAGTTGGTGGTGTATTTGTTTTGTTAGTATTTTTATCAATAATTTTATTTTATAGGTTAAAAGTGCGCTATAATTATAACATATAAGATTTTACATGTTATAATTATGGTTTAGTTATGAATTACACAGGTTCATCAACCATTAGTTTAAACCTTATGTTTTGTACTCCTTCAAAATTCATTCTACTTCTTGCATCTTCCATACGACTGTCTATTGTTTGATGCGCCACTCTCATTACATCAGCTATATTATCTATGGTTATATTATCTACAACATCATCACTACGAAAATAAAAACTAAAAGTACTAAACTTATTGTCTTCATAATAATTGAAATGATGAAACCTTACAAACATATTTACCTCAACTATTATAACTTCTCCATAACTGTTATCGGTTTCAATGCCATCTAACAAACAACCTAAGTTTTCATGTTCATTAAAAACTATATCTTCAATGCTTTTAATGCTTAAAGGTTTATTTCTTGAAATGTAATACTCAATTACGTGTCTCTTTATATCATCACCACCTACAGCAGTTCGACGCTTTGTCTTTCTTTTTGTTTCTGTTCTGTTTATTTTATATTGTTGTTGTATTCTCTTTAATGTCTTAATATGATTATGTTTTATTTTCAAATACTCAGGTTCCCCTAATTTATATGAAATGATACCTTTTAATACATCAACAGGTAAGCTATCACAATTCTCAACCATAAAATTATTATCTGACATTTTACCCCCACTCATTTTTCTCTTAATATATAAGGTTTTTTCTCTTTAAGTAGTTTTGGCTAGGGGTTGCTGGTCGGCTGGTGTGGGTTTCAGGTTTAATTTAAATGTCTTAACCTTCTTTTTAGATTATAAAACAATGTTTAATCATATTATAAGATAATAATATTAATAAACAAAAGTTAATTTGACCCGAATTCAATCTCACCAGCGATACAACCACTATAACAACTCATACTATACTCACAACAATAATGCTCGTATCCTTTTATTAATTGGTCTATGTAAATTTCAATTATTTCGCTAAGAATATGTCTCAAATAATAATTGTTATTTCTATATGACCACGAACTGTTTAGGTTTGGAAAGCTAAACCCACAACGTTTAAAATTTTTTGAATCTTCAATGTCAAGACATTTTCTTAAAATGATACAAACTTCATGTTCATTATTCTTACAGTATGATTTTAATGCTTGATAATACATTTTTCTATTTTTAAACCGTTCTTTAACTTCTTGTACATCAAATACTCGGTCAATGTGTTTTCTGTAATGTCTTAATTTTATACTATATTGGTTTTCTGCTAGTAGTGTAAAAACATTATTTTGCATTAGTTTAATAACTTGTAATTGAAGTTCTGCTTTTTCCAGTCCTTCTTCAGGAATGTCTTTATCTCTCATAAAATGTTCTTCTTCATCCATCAAATGCCAGCAATCAAAACATGTTACTCTAATATAACCACCTATAAGATTACAAACATCAGCAGGTAAAATATTAACTAGTGCTACGACAGACTTACATTTTTTATTTTTACAAGGACAATTATCATAATTAAATAGTGTCATTTTCTCTTAATATAATAAGCTAATATTTCTTTAAGTAGTTTTTTCTGGGGGCTGGGGTTAGGAGGGTTCGGGTTCTGGTTGATTTTGCTTTAACCATTCCTGATGTTTTTTAGTTTTAATATGTTTGCTCATATCTGCTTTTCTTGTAATTGACCCACACTCACATTCAACTGTTTCTTTTCTTTTTTCATTCAATGCAACTTTTCCTGTCTCATAAAGTTCTCTTCTTCTTTCATTTACTTCTTCTTTCTTTTCTTGGTAATGGTCTCTTCTTCTCTCATTAATTTCATCTTGATGTTTGTAATAACTTTTCCGTGCTTGTTCATTTACTTCGTCATTAAATAATTCTCGTTTTGTTCTTGCCCTTTCGGCACAGTATTCCTTATTATTTTCATACCATTCTTTTCCTATTTGACTTAATCTTTCCTTATTGTCCTCACGGTATTCTTTATGTGTTCTTCCTTCTATCTTTTTATTGACACAGTCATTGTTCTTGATATGAATGCCTTCTTGTCTCTGAAGCATTGATTTACTATCACTTGGAAAATGTTCTATTAACTCAATCTTACAATTTTCAATACCAAACTCATCAAACAACAAAACAACATTTGTATGTTTCTTTCCAGTTCTTAAGTATTGCTTGTATTTGTCCCTATGCCTTACCATTCTCATACATAAACATTCACAAGTGCTTCCTATATAACATTTGTTATAACCGATATCTGTTATTTTGTAAATCTTACCATTTTTATAGCGGTTTTCCATTACTATCTTTTCTTATCATTTCTTTATAATAATTTCTTTCTAATTAATAATATAATGGCAAGAAGATTAACAAAAGACGAGGTTATAAGTAATGTTTATTACAATCTGGATACTGGTTATGGTAGTATTCAAGCAACTCACAAGAAGGCAAAGGAACAAGACCCAACAATAACCGTAGATGATGTAAATACTTTTATGAAGAAACAACCAAATAAACAAATCAAGAATTATAAAGGCACTAATTCATTCACAGCACCTTTTGCCCGTTATGAATACCAATGCGACATAATGTATATGACACCACTTGTTAAGGATAAGGACACTCCAATGTATGCGTTGGTGACCATTGACATTTTCAGTAAACTGGCGGATGTAGTGCCAATGTTTAATAGAGATGGGGAGAGTGTTGTTAAGGCGTTACGCCAAAGCTTCAACAAAATGGGTTATTGCATGAGTTGCTATACAGATGACGACGGAGCGTTTGCAACTAAAAATCAAGTTCAGGATTTCTTCAACAGTGAAGGAATAAACCACATCGTCACGAAGACCCACGCAAATGTGGCCGAGCGTTTTATTAGACCGATGAAAAACAAAATTCACGATAGAGTTAGGTTTAACAACATGAAATGGACCGACGCCCTAACGCCGGCATTGAAACAGTATAACAGCACATCACACTCATCAACAAGGATGACACCGTCTGAAGCACACAAGGACGACAATGAAATAAATGTAAAGGTCAATCTTAAACTACGAGAAAAAACAAAAGAAAGTATCCCAAAATAGAGGAGAACGACAAGGTAAAAGTGTTCCAAAAGAAATGGGGTAATTACACCGACAGAAAGGAGTATAACTCTAAATGGTCTAATAAAATATTCAATATCGATAAAATTGAATATGATATTATGGGTAATAAAACTTACAAAGTAGCAGGAATAAACAAACCGCTTTTGAGACACGAAATTTTGTTGGTTAATGATTAAACGTATTTCTTGGTGTCTTCTTTATACTTGACTTGATAGTAATCCAGACTTGATTGTTTAGGTTCTTTTATGATTTTTTCATTCAGTTTTTTAACATAAATGTTTCGTTTATTTTTGTATTCGCTACTGTCTCTATCTACTTCTTTTGCTTGATATTGTTATTGTTATCATATGTAGGTTTAATATTCAAGCTCTTTAAGATTTTCAGTATGTTTTCATTTTGCTCCAACACTTTTTCTAATCTTGGAAACAACAACTCTAAACTACTGTCAATGTTCGCTAAATGTTCCTCCATATATACTAAATTATAAAACTAAACTTTTAAAACTAAATGTTGCAATTATGTTAAATCTACTCTTTAAATACTAATTGTTCATTATTTGTTTAACAGTTTCCTGAGTTTCCTTATCACCATTATCTGATGGAGTAACTCCCCTCCCAAATCGTATAGCAATATTATGAGCATCTGTTTCTAAGTTTATACTGTCTTTAGTTTTATCAATATTCATTTTCTTATCATTCTTACTTATTTTGAAACTTGTCGGAATACACGAACATTTACAGTTTCCTTTCTTTTGTATTTCTAATTCATTTTTCATTTCTAAGATTTTTTTGCACATTGGACAAGCAAACTCAATAACTGATGTTTCTTTAACAATTTCTTCTTTTTCTTCATCAGTTGAAGAAACAACTGATTCTGTCTTATTCTTTTTCTTTCTTCCCATCTATATTAATATTTATATTTTTAATATATTGTATCACAAACTTAATTAATTCTAAAACAAAATAGCATACTTTCTTAAATCTATTATCAGTTATAACAACATATTCTATATGTTGTACTTCATTTATTATATCAATATAATCTGTATAACTCCTTTTCATATTAAATAATAAGATAAATTATTTTTTCATTTCTGTCTTTCTTTTCTTATAAAGTTTTTTCATTGTATCGTCTTTATTCCATCTATATTCCACAAATTTCTGATGATGGTTTGAATTTAGATGTTTAAATACATATTTGTCATCATAAGTTTTACCACAACTGCAATGGTTAATGACCATATAAATAATAAATATAAAATATTTTCTAAATAACTTTAATATTATTTTATTATGTCTGATGTTCCAATAATAAAACCAATAAATATAACTGATTACGATTTCAAACAATCTAAATATGAACATGTGCCAAAACTACCTTTTCGCTCAATTGTTGTTGCTTCATCAACGGGTGGCAAAACAGTTTTAATTCAAAACCTTATCCTAAATGTTTATAGGGACTGCTTCGCCCATATATTCATTTTTAGCCCGTCGGTTCATAATGACCCTACCTTCGTTGAAGTCAAGAAATATCAAAAAGATAATATGAAGGTTGATGATGAAAAAGAAAAGTTGTATTATGACACCTACCAACCTGAAGAACTGGAAGAAATAATTAACACACAAAGAAAGATAATTCATTATATGAAAGAACAGAAGATGAAGAAACTACATTCAATTTTAATCATAGTTGATGATTTTGCAGACGACCCTAAATTTGTTAGATATAGTAAGTTACTTCATGGACTGGCAACGAGAGGCAGGCACGACGCCATTAGTTTTTGTTTAAGCGTTCAAAAATACCGTGTCCTAGCACCAATCATTAGGTTGAATTCTAGTTCGTTGTATATCTTCAAGTTAAAGAATGTATCAGAGTTAATGTCATTCATTGAGGAAAACTCCGCCATTGTTGATAAAGAGCAACTGTTAAATATGTATCATAAAGCGGTAGATGATAAACCATACTCCTTCTTTTATGTTAATATGAATTCCAAAGATGTTAATAATATGTTTTATGTTAGATTTGAGAAAGCTTTTAAAATAAAATAAATCTATTATATATTATAGAATGTTAAAAATGTTTCAAGAAAGAATATATGAAGAACCAGTAAGGTTTTTCGGCAGCGATATACCAAAACAGATTCAGGAATACCGAAAGCAAAGACTACAACAATTAGTAGAGTGTGAATGTGGTGAAACTTTTTTAATGAAGGATGCTACTAACCATATTGAAAGTGATTGCCATATTACTTTTAAGGAAGAAGAAAGAATGAGGAAAGAATTAGAAGAACATATTCGTATAGAAAATGATACTGATAGTGATAGCGATAATTATAGTGATGGTGGTTCAACAAGAGTGCCAGATGATTAAAAAATAACTAAATATGTTAGATTTGAAAAAGCATTTAAAATAAAATAAATATTCAAATATATTATGATATTTTATGATTTACCAATAGAAATTAAAAACCTTGTATTATCTTATAATTTAGGTGATGTTAGATTATTAAAAATAAAAAATAATAATATTATTAAAAATTATATTAGTAAATTTAAACCAGTGTATAAGTCTTACAAATTAAATAATTCACAGTATTTTGAAATTGATAATATCATTATGAAAAATATTATCAAAAACGGCATATCATATATTTTTAACTTAAGTGAGTTAGATAAATTACATCAAAAACATAAACCATTAAAATTATTAATTGAATATGATATATTTGTTACATCTACCTCATTTACTTTTTTAATCATCTTCGTAATCGTACTTTAACATCAAATAATTTATTTGATATTTATTATTTTCTTAATAAAGACCTTTATAAAACTAATTTAGTGTATAGGGACAATGTGGCTAATTTTATTTCATTACAAGTGAAAAAAATAACTATTAAAGTCATCAATTAAGAAAGACAAAGTTTTATTAGTAATTTTTATTCATATTTTTTAATTAATAATGTTAATGAATCATATTAATATTATTAATTTAAATCAATGAAGCGTTGCATAAATTCAACGCAGGTAATTTATATAATAGTTTGTCCGATTTTTGATTTTCTAACTTTTCTATTCTCGTTACACATTCTTGAATAGATTTTATTATTAAAGTATCCGCTCTCGTTTTTTCATCTACTCTTAAATTCTTAATGTCTTCCATACTGTTATTTTCTTCGTTTTTGCTTTGACCAATACCCATTATATATTATTATTTAGATTTTTTTCTTTTTTCAATTCCTTAACTTCTTTTTCAAGTTTATCTATTTTATCATTTAATTCTAATACTGCTTTATGAACCAACACGGGTAAAACTAAATAATTCAATCCTAAATACTCTTTATCTTTACATACAATATTTTCAAACTCTTTAGGAATTGCTTTTAATACTTCATCTGCGATATATCCTATATGAGTTTTACCCCCGTCATTTCTATCATGTCTCTTAAACTTCTTTGGCTTAAATTTCTTAATAATATTCATACAGTTAGATTTGACATTGTCTATGTCATATTTCAACCGCGAATCAGATGAATCAACAAACGTTCCATTAATGGTTACTGTCGTTGCTGTTAAGTCTATATTAGTTCCTGTTGATGGTTCAAGTGTATTACATAACAATTTCTTCGTTCCAGCAACTGTTACATTTTCATTGAATGTTGATGAGGCATTATTTGTAAAACTTCCAGTATTTACTGTTGTTCCAAATGTCTTATCAATAGATAATAAAACTGAAGGTGTAGTTGAACTATCTGAAACTCTAAAAGCTGTATTTGACGTTCTGAATATTACATCAAATGTAGATAAATTAGTTCCATCATAATAAGTTGATATTTCACTCGTACTAAGCTTTATGTCTGTGCCAGTAGTCATGGAAATATCATTTAAAAATGAAACTGTTGTTAAATCAAATGATTGTATTGTATTAGTTGCTAAATATGCATTTTGAACTGCTAAGTTAGTATCAACGGTTATTAATGTTCCTCCGTTAGGTGCTAAATGATTGCTTCTTAATGCTCCATTAGTTTTAATATAAACATCATCAACAAATAAATTACCCATAAAATCAGCAGTAGCAGTATTAAAAGTCCATCCACTAGTAATATTAACTGCTCCGACTATGTTAGACTGAACAGCGGGGTCTCCACAAATAAATCTAATTGAAGAATTAGCATCACTATTCCTCATATCAAAAGATGAAAAAGCACTAACATATCTATATAATTCACAATTTGTATCAATTGTTAATTTACCATCGGTATCAATATTAACATTATCACAATTAACAGAAGCATTTGTATAAATATTACCTAAAATATCGATAGGCTTGCTAAAAATAGTTTTATTCACTAATCCATCACACATCATAAACTGATTAGAAGCATTACTAACATCGCCAACACTAATGGCAACAAAATCATCATGAGACATATATAAACCTTCTATAGCATCGGGAGTATATCTTCGTATTGAACCATTATTATTAAAATTCAAATATGAACCATTGTTAAGATTTACTTCCTTGTCAGTTCCTATAAAATCAACTGCATCAGTAAATCTCGATTTTCCTTGTCAGTTCCTATAAAATCAACTGCATCAGTAAATCTCGATTTTCCGGCACAGTTTAAAACATAACCGTTAACACCAACAGCACCTAAACCGAATCTATCCTTAACCCACACACGTCCAACATTAGCATCTCCTATTTGCGTTTCCCATTGACCTCCTGCGCTACTCATCCACATTCTGCCATCTCTATTAATATTGAACTCTCTATTAAACATTTGAAAAGTCATTTGCAAACCTAAATTAGGCGAAGGTGTAGTACTAAACTTATTACATATTATACTTCCCGTAGTCAACATATTTAAATTACTGTGTAAAGTTGTATTATCACTAAAATTAATAGCACCTGCTACTGATTGAGTGTTAGTATCTATTTTATCTAACTTCTGTCCTAATGATGTATCCTGTGAATTATTACTAGTAATTATTGAATTAATTGTATTTGTATTTCCTGTTATTAATCCACTTAATCCATCTGATTGTAAAACATATCTAGCATCAGAACCTGCTATATTTAAAATAGAAGAACAAGAAAATAAACCTGATACTTGTAAATTACTTAATATTGTAGTATTATGATTTAATATTATTTTATCATTTTGAAAAGTTGAAGAATTATTAATTTCAACATTTCCAAAACCTCTTTGATTCAAAAACATAGTTGCTCCACTTAAATTTCCATAAACATAACTATCAAAATAATTATTATACATTTCAAAGAAATTATTATAATTTCCAAATTCTGCTATTTTGAAAGTTGCAGTAGTTGTTATATTATGTATTAATGTATTATTTAATATTGATGTATTTAACTTATTTGATAATAAATTATTAGTTATTTTATTATGATAATCTGCTTCATTAAATGAACCTCCATTCTGTAAATCTGATATTGCTGAAATATGTGAATTTACTGTACTATTTAATCCTGTTATTAAATTAGAATTAGAACTAATATTATCAAAATTAGTTGTTATAGTAGAATTCAAATTATTTATTAAATGTGTATTAGATGAAATATTATTAATATTTGTATTAATTAAGTTAGAATTAGAACTAATATTATTAAAATTAGTTGTCATAGTATAATTTAAATTACTTATTAAATTTGTATTTGATGAAATATTATTAAAATTTGTATTTGAAGTTATTGTCAGATTACCTATTAGAAATGTATTTGAACTAATATTATTTGATAATACATTAACTTCCGTCTTATTGTATGATTGATTTATATCGTAAAAATTAGCGTCAATCTGTGCTTTTGTGTAAGTATCTACTTGGTCTGCTTTGTTGTCAAGTAAATCAATTATATCTGATTGATTAGCGTATATGTTTCTAATGTTTGTCACCCCGCTTGTAGAATTGATTTCGCTAATTGTGTGCGCTACAACATTCTCAAAGTTTGTTAAATTTATTGAAGGCATTATATATTAATAGTAGAAAATGATAATATTTATTTATTTTTAATATTATCATTTTTACTTATTTTTAATCGAGTATCTGCACTCCGGCGTCTCTAATGGATAATATTTGTTCTGATACTAACGTTATATATATTGTATCTGGCATAAAGCTTACGTCCATACTTCCAATAGGTTTGACACGAATTAGAAGCTGTTGCCCGGCTTTCGTGTTTATTCCAGTATATGAACTATCGGGAACCTTCTCCATATTCATAGCAAAGATGAACTTGTCGGTTTTATATTGGTTAAATTCAATAGATAAATGATGTTGATGAAATAAAGGTAAATTCAATGCCTTTCGCAAATAATAGAAAGCTTGCGTTAAGCTTTTACAAGGATACTCAGGAAATAATTTTGAACCTAATTGAAGTTGAAATTCTAAGTCATTGTCAGGGTTATAGTTTCCGTGAGTTGAAAAGGTTGTTCTTGTCGATGGATGGTAAAACCTGTTGTATTCCTTATGAACTTCAGTTGCTCCTCCCGTGGCATCTGCTTTATAGAAGGTGATAAATGTGGCAGTGAGTTTCGACACAGAACGAACAACAGTGGTGTTTATTGTTGCTTGACCAACAACTGAATTAGACTGACAAATGTAAGTATTATATGTGATAGGTAATTCTTTTCCGTCGAGAAGATGTGAAACGTAACGATTGTGTAAATCATTATCCAAACTTACTACATCACATTGAAGGAAGCAATTATTAAGTTCGTATTCTCCGCTTGTGCTTCGATGTGTGTTAGGCGCGCTCTCACTGGCGGGGAAATCAGTAGTAACATCAGGTGAAACAATACAATCGGTGAAATTACTGACAAGTTCAAGTTCTAAAACGAGAGGACACGCTTTTAATGGAATATACTTAAACTGGCTAAATAAACCAAGCATCGGTTTAAATCCGACAACCATTTCTGACGTAAAGCCTGGGATTGTTTCAGCGTTATAAGTTTTTCCAATAGTGCCAGTTGTAGGGTCAGCAAAACGTTGTGCCAAATCGTCATCGTATCTATAACCAAAACTTTGCGCGTCTTCATTGTCCCTTGCTCCTTTTGACATCAAACAACTCATCATGTGATGGTTTCTATTGTAATAGTCAATGTCTTCAACAAGTTGATTACCAGCAATTAATCTTGCCCTTCTGAAAAAGCAGTAAGCAGGAGATAGAGGTCATAACCGTTTGTTGCTTGTATTTTCCTTGTTCGAAACATTGAAAAACACCATTACCGATTGAGGGTCTAACCAACTATTATCTTCTGCATTTAATGCGATTTTCAATACACGATTCCAGACGAAGGTTTATAGATATTTGAACCAGACGGGAAGAACGAAACGCTACGACGCTCATTTATATAACTTGCACCTTTGTTTAATTTGAATGAGAGGTTGTCAATTAGAATATCTTCAGCACTAAAAGTTTCCATTGCTATATATAATTTAATATAGAAATAATTTAAACTAAACTAAATTAAATAATTTAGTGTAATCCTTTTGATTAGAGTTATTATTTTTAAATATTTTCATTTTCTTTTTCTTAATCTTATCTTCAACTGGATTATTCCCTTGTTCTTTCTCCATTACTAATTCTCTAATTTCTTCATATGTACTTTTCTTATACTTTTTATTTTCATTCTTAATCATATCATCCGTTGTTTCATTGTCATATTTCTTATGTTGTATCATTAATATTATTATGATAATAAATTTATGTTTTTTCTTTTTACTATATTGTCAATGTCTGATTGAGTGTGATTACATCTGTTGTTGTCATTTAATAACAAAAACTTATTATTTGCGACTTTTGCTTTAAACAAGATACAATTATAACAGTTGGAATATTCAAAACCTCTAAATATATAACATCCACATTGGCATTTTACATATGTTCGCTTATTATCTCTATATAAATCCATTAATCTTTGTTCAATTGTTAATGGTGTATGTGTTGTTTCAATTTCTGTCAAGTTTTCATTTAACTGATTATTCATATATAATATTATATAGTTATATATTTAAGTACTTACTTAACTATATTATCTCCGTTACCGGGTCAACACTTCTTGAAACATCACGACCCGTGTCTCCATATCCAGTTATGTAATCGTGGTTAGTAAATGGATTTAATGAACCAGTATAAACAGTTATAGCGCCACGGTCAGCAATACTGACAGGGTCTAAGATACTTCTAAAATTAATATAATCATCGGTAATTTTAGACCTTCGCGATATAAACGGCGCTCCATAAGTGGTTAAAGTTAATTCTCTTTCAGGGTAATCTTTTGTTATCTGTGCCCCCACACTTGAACCGAGACTATGTGTTATAAGATGTTTAACTTCATTGTTTTCATCCAATGCTGTTGATGTGTCTTTATATCGTTGTGAATATTTAGTCATTTTAAAGGGAAGTCCTACATCTGCCAGAATGTCATTAACAGCACCTCCAAACGTTCCTTTCCCAAATGTACCGCTTACATACATTTTATCACCATCAATATAAAAACCTTTTCCATTGCCATATGCTCTACTCAACCCTTGTGCATCAGTTAAATTTGAATTAGGATAATAACTATTTAATATTTTGTCAGTTTGTTTCATAACATTAGTTATTTTAGTTGTTTTCTTATAAGGTTGATAATGTTTAATTTTCCCATGCTTCATTTCATAAATTAACTTTTTATTATTAATCATATAATTAAAGTTATAAATTAATTTCTCAATTAATTAATAATGCTGACATACGACGAAGTCCTAAGCAACAGAATAATTTTTAATTAGAAAATTTATTTTCTAATTAAAAATATATTATGTTGACATACAAGAAGGTCTATATTGACAGTGCTCATAGGATTAGAGGCACATCATCAAATTTTAGAGTTGAATTGCCGGAAACATTACAAACAGACAACGGGGTTCATTGCTACATTCACGAAGTAACATTACCTAACTCGTGGTATTCAATACAGTCAGGATTAAATAATATACTATACTTTTATTCTTCTCCGTTAGTTCCAGATGAAGATAATACAAATGTTCATTGGATTGCTGTTGCATTGGCAGAAGGAGTTTATACTGGCACAGAACTGGCAACAGAATTAAAATCAAAAATTAACAGTATTGTTGATAATGTTAATTTCTCAAATACTTATGAAGTTACTTACAGTGTAAAAACTAATAAAATCACGATTTCTTCAAACTATGCCGATAGACAATTTGCAGTATTAACTGATGAACAAATGAAGATAATATATGAAAGTTATATTTGGATTGGAAGTTTTGATGCTAATGATTTAAAGTCTGTTAATGAAGTTTTAGGAAATTATCAAATGAATGTTTATCAATATGGCAATGCTTATGTTTCTGGTTTCGTTAATCTTCAACCCATTAGAAATATTTATATTCATTCTTCTCAGTTGTCTAATTATAATCAAGTAAATTTAAGAACGGGAGATAGTACAGTTGTTAAGAAAGTGCCAGTCACAGCGCCACATGCGGGACTTATTTTTGATGGTGACGGAGTAAATGCTTTGGACTATTTAGATGTATCTAATAGAACCTTTAAACAATTGGATTTTTGGATTTCTAATTCAGCAGGGAATGAAATTAATTTGAATGGGGTAAATGTATCCCTGTCATTATTGTTTGTGAAAAGCGATATTATTTAAATATATTCTATATAAAGAAATAATATTATTTAACAGATATAAACAGAATGGAACAGAATTATATAGAACAAATAGCGTCCAAAAATAAGAAAGATTACAACAATAGTAAAATTTATTGCATTAGAAACAGCATTAACGATATGATTTATATAGGAAGCACGACGCAGCCTTTAAGTAAAAGAATGGGCGAGCATAGAAACAATATTAACTGTGTAAAATGTAAGAACTACAAATTATATGAAACAATGAGAGAATTAGGACGATATAATTTTTACATTGAATTGTTAGAAAATTATGAATGTAACAATTTAGAAGATTTACGAAAGCGAGAAGGGGAATTAATACGAGAATATAAGACAGAGTTAAATAACAGAATAGCAGGACGAACAGGGAATGAATGGTATTATGAAAACAAAGACAAGAAGAAAAAATATTATGAGACTAACAAGGACAAAATCAAAGAGTATCAAAAAGAATGGTCAAGTAAAAACGAAGATAAAATTAAAACATATCGTGAAACAAACAAAGAAGACCGCAAGGATAAAGCAAGGCAACGAAGTAAAGAATGGTATGAAATCAACCGAGATAGAAAAAAGGCATATCAAAAAATGTATCATAACACTTTAAAATTGAAATAATATATATAGATTTTCCATATGGAAAATCTATATATATTATATGTCAAGTATTGAGGTAGTAGATGATAATAATGAAACTAAAACAGAAGAAGCACCTGTTAATAATGAAGTCGTTGAACAAAATGAAACAGTTAATGAAGAACCATCGCCAGAAGAAGCCATTCCTGAACCAAAAGCGAAAGCAAAAGCATTACCAAGAACTAAAAAAGAAGTTGAATTAGTAGAATGTGAACAATGCTCTAAAAAGATGACATTGAAAAGTTTGAGACACTCACATCACAAAAATTGTAAGGGAGCACCTACTGAGTTATTACCAGTCAATCCACAAAAGAATATTAGAAAGATAAAACCTGAAGTAAAAGAAGAAATTAAGAATGAGATTAAGCAAGAAGTGATTAAAGAAACTATTAAGAAACCCACGGCAACAGAATTATTAAGCCAACATTATGAAGAACTTAAACAAAAGAAAAAACAAGATAAACAAGAAAAAATAAACAAATTATCTTCATCAATGTTTTAAATAATAATCTAATTATAATATATATTGTTCATGCTTACGAGAAGTCATAGAAATGTAGAATTTAAAAGGGCGCCACAAGTAGAACGTCATTATAATGTTTCAGATTTATGGGGTGTTGCTTCAAGAATGAATTATTTAAAACAGTTGAAGGACACACTGGAAGCGAGACAATCACAGGGAGCATTAATAAAGTATAGAAATGATTTAGCTGAAAGCAACAGAGCCGAAAGTTACAGAAAGGAATTAGACAGAATAAGAAACATATTAGACAACACACGGTCACCAGATGGAATACAAACGAAGGAACAACTAACTGTAAGAAAGAAGCATTTAGAAGAAATGATTAAGAATATCTCTGATTAATTTATTTTTCTAAATAATTAATATACTATGATTAAATCAATTAATAGATTGAATACAGTAGGACCGGTAAAAGTAGGGTCATTGAAATCACAATTACATTTGAGACCTTCTTATGATGAATTATTAAAAGAAACATTAGTAGGAGATGAGAACCGTCCATCAATTGAAAATGTGATAGACAGAAAAGCGACAAGATACAGATTAAACCAATACGGTAGTCAGTTTGATAATAAGGACGTCTTAGACATTCAAAAGAAACAAGAACTAGACCGGAGAGGAGAAGTTATGAAAGGAGCAATGTCGGACGATGGTAGTGTAAGAGCTAAACTTAATGATGAATTGAAACTTGCTGATACACTGAAACAACACCAGTCTTTCATTCAAGAAGGACTAACGGAAGCACAGAAACAGAAAGAAGAACTTACTGAAAGAATGAGACTTTGGAGACAACAACACGAAGAAATGGCAAGTGCTGTTTCGAAGAGTTCATATCCTGCCGGTGTAGAAGTTCATTCAATGGTGTCCGCTGATGAAATGCCAGAATTAGAACCATTAGAGGAAGGCGAAGAAGAAGATGAACGAGAAGACGACCCAGTTGTTGAAGTAGAAGCAATGAAAAAAGGTAAAGATGATGACGATGACGCGCAAACAACCGTTACTAATGCTGAGATAATGGAAATGCATGAAAAAGCAATCGAGTTGGAATTACAAAATGTCGAAAACGAAGACGTTGATGACGAACGAATTTTCAAAAATTATTTAACTAGTATAAAGTGGTTGTGGCCGGTGTATTTATCGAAAAATCCGGGAACTATGATGGATAACATAATTTCAAAACTACATCAATTTAATGTAATAAATGCAGATAAATACGATGAGTTCAAAGAATTATTAGACGAATATAACAATGCAAGAACAACAGAAAGAAAAGGAATTCGTGCTCGGTTAGAAACATATTACAATGACAATGTTTATAACAAATACTTCAAACAGAAACCAAGTTCATCAACTCAACAATAAAAAAATATATAATATTTAATATGACTAATAAATATTATGGATTACGCCGACGCCCTACTTTTGAAGAAATGCTAAAGGAAGCGATGACGCACAGATTAAAAGTTGAAATCATCCCCGAAAGACAGGTAATTGACTTGTCAATCAACAATATAGATTTTGACGATTTTGACCTTTCAAAATACGATAGGAGACTACGGTTGAATGCTAGGGTTCAAACTGATGAACAAGTTCTTCAACACGAATTGTTCCCTGATATGTTTGATGAAGTAGCACCAACATCACAGTTATATGAAAACAACGAGGCAGACGCACAAACAACACGATATATAGCAAAAGATTTTGCTGATGAAATTTATAGTAATGCAACTTCAGGACCAAAAGATGAACCAAAAGATGAACCAAAAGATGAACCAAAAGATGAAAAGCAGGAAGATTTACAAAGTCTTCATTTAACATCATCATCGTCATCAGCATCAACCGAAAAAGATAAGAAAGAGGAAAGCCGAGAAATAAAATCGTTAAGAAACATATTTTTAGGTGGAGAAGACAAGAGCGTATTTGAACTATTCAAACGTGACAAGAAGACATCCACACCATCAGAACAATCAAGGGAACAGGAAGAAGAACAACCGAGGGCATCATTCTGGTCAAGACGACAGGTAGAAGCAAGAAGCAGAAGCCACTCACCAGAAGAAAGAGCAAGAGGTAATCAAATGAACAGAAGACAATTAGAAACAAGCAGCAGGAGCAACTCACCCCAAGAAATAGCTAGAGGTAGTGAATGGACGAGGGAACAAATGGAAACAAGAAGCAGGAGTAGAAGCCCAGAAAGCACAAATACAAAAAGTAGCCGAGGTAAGAAGAAAAAATAAAAAAACTACTTAAAGACAAAACGCCCTAATATAGTAAAATGACAGGAATTTTTATTAACGGTAATAGTAAGCAGAGAATAACGAATGACGAATTTGATATGATGGTTGAACTGATGAAAGCAGAAAACGACTTAGTCTTACAGATGATAAGCGAACAGAACCAGACTTCGAGCGATGGCAATGAGCAACCCGTGAGATGGAGGGACGACCAGAAGAACTACCACCAGAATTACTACAACAATAACCTAAAACAGTCTTACACTTGCGAGGACTGTGGAAGGACGATATCAAGCAAATCAAATTTATCTAAACACAAGAAATCTAAAATTTGTTCGCAAGCTTCGCGACAATGCACATTATGAAAAAAAAAATAATCATTCATCTTATTAAAAACACTTAATGAGATTAATGCGTTCATTCTCAACCCGAAACCCATTTTCTCCAACAGTCAACCCCAGCCCGAAAAACTACTTAAAGAGAAAATACCTTATATTATATAGAGTATAGTATTATGGTTACCATGTCGGAAAATAAAATCATAGATTTCATTTTAAACAGCCAACAAGGCGAACTAATACAAAAAGAAGGGAGGCAAACACAAAAACTCAAAATAGGTGATAAGACCTACAGATATGATAAGAACAAACCAGTTTCAAACGTATTGAACACGAAACTAAAGGAAGTGGCAAGGAGTGACGGATATAGAAAGCATGGCCTTTTAATGAAAGGTGCTAATTATCTAAAACTAACGAGAGGTAGACCCTTACAGGATTATGTCAAGCGATTCAAGTCCAAAATCACAGACGAGCAACAAGCGTTCAAGGGATACGCCAACACCTACTCGGTAAGTGATATAAGATTAAAGAGGTTGAAAGGTTTATCCTACTTAAAATACCAGAAGCAACGACTGACCGAATTCCTGAACAGAAACCCGAACTTGAAAATAATCGTGGAAACTGATTTATCATTCAAAAATCCCGACAATGAACTTATTCAAAGGAGGTTAAGAAGCAGAAGATACAATATTCATAATACCGATGAGTTGAACAACGTCTTAAACAACATTGGTCATGACATTGAGACACAAATTGAAGTAGTCGAAGAAGTTCAGTCGAGTTTGGTTCTTGTACAAGTTGAAAAGTTAGTCATCAGTTATGATAGGTACAATCCTACCCGTGGTTCATCCTTTATTGCATTGCCCGACTGGGTGGCAAACAAAAAGGCTTGTATTAACATTAAAATCGAGGATGACTTATGTTTTAAATATTCCGTTCAATGTGGATTTTATGAGTTATTCAAAAAAGACCATCCCTGCGACATGTATCATTATAAGAAATATGTAGATGACAAATTTATCAAATGGGACGGAATAGACTTTCCAGTAGGTAATGATGAGATTGAACTATTTGAAGAACAGAACAAACACATATCGGTCAATGTTTATTACATAAACCCCGATACGAATAGTAAAACTATTTTATTATACAAAAGAAGCAACAACCTACAAGCACAACACAAAATCGATTTAATTAAATTGACTGATGAAGTTAAATCGCATTACGCTTATATCAAAAATTACGATAAGTTAATGAGTAGTCAGACTAACAAAAAGAAAGTTAAAAAGTATCATTGTAGAACCTGCTCTCATGGTTTTCAATCAGAAGAATTTTAAAGAAACACGAAGAACAGGGATGTCTAGCAGTTGAGGGTCAAAAAATAGAAATGCCAGAAGCAGGTGAAACAATAGCATTCAAAAACCATTTCAAGAAACTTAAAGCTCCATTCGTAATCTATGCCGACTTTGAATGTTTAACTGTACCAATTGATGTTAAAAGCAAATCGGCAAAAGCTAAAACTACATCATATCAAAATCATCGTCCGTGTGGTTTTATGATTAATGTAGTCAATGCTATAACCGGAAGTAGTGAGCCTTACTTATACAGAGGTGAAGATTGTATGGATAAATTTGTTGAAAAAATCAATGAAGTCAGAGAAGATATTATTAGTAGGATGAAGGAAGTAAAAGAGATAATCATGACTGAAAAGGACAAGGAAGATTTTGAAAATGCTACTACTTGCTTTATCTGTGGAAATGATTTTAAACCTGAGGACAAGAAGGTTCGAGACGCCTCGCCAGAGGCTCACGAGACTTCCCTTCCTTCAAGAAGGAAGGTTCGTGACCATTGTCACTTTACTGGAGCTTACAGAGGATGCGCCCACGATGATTGTAATCTTGGTTTTAGTATGAGATATTATAAAATCCCAGTGTTTCTTCATAACCTTAAAAACTATGATGCCCACTTAATCATCAACAAGGCTCACGAACTGAACAAGAATTCTAAAATAGAATGTATCGCTCAGAACAGCGAAAAGTTTATAACCTTTGGTTTTAAAAATCTTTGTTTCAAGGACAGTTTCAGTTTCTTATCGTCTTCGTTGGATAAGTTGGTGAAGTTGAGTAAATATGAGGATGATAAAAAGCGTGAGAATTGGAAGAACAATTTCACATACAGCGTTAGAAACCCGTATGTTAAAACCGATGAAGATTTGGATTTATTGACTGATAAGGGTATTTATCCCTATGACTACTTTGATGATTTTGAAAGATTTAAGGAAAGGGCTTTACCACCGAAAGAAGCGTTTTACAGTAAATTGAGTGAAGAACATGTAAGTGATAAAGATTATGAAAGGGCACTGAAAGTATGGAAGCACTTCGGGATTAGAACACTCGGGCAGTATCACGACCTGTATTTAAGAACTGATGTTTTACTACTGACCGATGTATTTGAAAACTTTAGAGACTTGTGTATGGAATACTACGGTTTAGACCCCGCTCATTATTACACGTTGCCAAATTTCGCATGGGACGCGATGCTTCTAAAAACTGGCGTTGAAATAGAACAATTGCATGACCAAGAAATGTTTGAGATGGTTGAAAAGGGAATGAGAGGTGGTATGTGTCAGGTTAGTCATAAATTAGCGGTGGCAAATAATAAGTATATGGGGGAAGCATATGATGAGAACAAGCCATCAAATTATATTAGTTACTTAGATGCTAATAACTTGTATGGTTTAGCAATGTCCCAGAAGTTACCGCTAAAAAATATCAAGTGGGCAAAGAAAACTCCCATTGTTGAAAAATGGAATGAAAACGATGAGTTCGGTTATATTATGGAAGTTGATTTGGAATATCCCGAAACATTGCACGACTTCCACTCTGACTATCCACTAGCGCCTGAAATAATGAATGTAAATGTGAATATGCTTTCCGATTATCAAAAGCAAGTCTTCAAAATATATTATGATGGTAAAAGTCCCAAGGACGAGAAAACAAGTAAGTTAATATTAAATCTAAAGGATAAAGAAAAATATATGGTTCATATTAAGACTTTACAGTATTATTTGAAAATGGGAATGAAAATGGGTAAAGTCCATAGGATAATAAAATTTCAACAGAGGGCATGGTTGAAACCGTGGATTGACTTCAACACTGGTAAAAGGAAAGAAGCCAAAAGCGATTTTGAGAAAGAACTCTATAAGCTGATGAATAATAGTGTATACGGTAAAACTATGGAAGACAAGCGTAATCATATGGATTTTGAATTAGTAGATAATGAAGTTAGATATGAAAAATGTGTGAATAATCCAACCTTCAAAAATAGATTTATAATAAATGAAAATCTTGTAGGAGTTGAGAAAACTAAAGCAAAACTGAAACTGGATAAACCAATCTTTTTAGGAATGACGATTTTAGATTTAAGTAAATTACATATGTATCAGTTTTATTATGATGTATTGAAAAAGAAGTATAATGAAAACATCAAATTAGTATATACAGATACTGACAGTTATGTAATTCAAACATTCACCGAGGACATCTATAAGGACTTCAAAGAATTAAATCAATATATGGACTTTAGCGATTACCCACCAGAACACCAATGTCACGATAAAACAAATAAGAAAAAACTCGGTTTTTTCAAGGACGAATGCAACGGAAAAGTAATTACCAAATTCATAGCACTCAAACCCAAGTCATATGCTTTTACAATACATGGTGAGGATGATGAACATAAGAAATCAAAAGGTGTCGTGAAGCACAAGGTGAAAAAAGAACTGTCGTATCAAAACTATCACGAAGCATTATTTCAAAACAAGAAGCATGAAATAACATATAATTTTATTCGTAGTCGAAACCATCAGTTATTCTCAATGTCTCAAGTTAAGCAGAGCTTGAGTAATTTTGAAAACAAAAGACATTACTTAGATGCCTTTACTTCTTTACCCTACGGTCATTACAAACTGCGTTAAAGGGATTTCGGACACCGAAACGACTATTTCTGAAAGGGATTCCGGACACCGAAACGGTCATTTCTAAAAGGGATTTCGGACACCGAAACGACTATTTCTGAAAGGGATTCCGGACACCGAAACGGTCATTTCTGAAAGGGATTTCGGACACCGAAACGACTATTTCTGAAAGGGATTCCGGACACCGAAACGGTCATTTCTAAAAGGGATTTCGGACACCGAAACGACTATTTCTGAAAGGGATTCCGGACACCGAAACGTCTATTTCTGACATGGAAATATGTATTTCGGAAACGGGAATATGTATTTCAAGAATGGAAACAAAATGGTTTTAGTGGTGTATTTCCAAAGTTGAAATATGTATTTCCAAAGTCGAAATATGTATTTCCGAAACCGAAATATGTATTTCCAAAACCGAAATATGTATTGTTTGCTTAGAACAATGAGGTGATTGTTAAAACCAAACCCATATTCTTTGAAATTTCTAGAATTACTAATAATGAAATTTGATGTTGTTTATTCATATTACTTAATTATAATATGATTAAACATTGTAAATCTTTTTAACCTTTCATTATACTATAATTTCAACTTATAACAAACTTTCAATAACAAAACCGATGACAAAACAAATACACCACCAACACCCCAGAACAAAATAACTACTAAAAGGGCTAACTCTTTCAAATGAAAAAAATGTCGGCCCCCAGCCCAACAATGAACAAGGCGACAATTTACCCAAATGATTACCTTAACGAAAACGATAAACAAGCTCCCCAAAAACACCCTTTTAAAAACGAATAAGGTGGTTAATAGGTTTCAGATGAATGTAAAAAACATAACAGGGGACCATCAACAGGCTTCCCCTCAGCTTCACCCTTTCCCCCCCCCCCCCGATTTTGTTTTCTGTGGATGTCAAGGGGCACCGAAAGGAAAGCGGAAAAGCATCCAGTTTGGGAATTCCCCCAAACAAAAGACACACCCATATGGGGGTCGAGCAAAAGGTCACTGCTACATGGGATGACCATTGGAAAACCACGAAGGTGAGATACATCAGCCATGTGGAAAAAAAAGCTGCCCAGGTCATTTGGGGGCCGAAGGGAATATCAATCAAACCCCGCATCTGCAAGTTGAACATGTCAACCTGAAAAGTCAGGAAGCCCCAAGCAATTCAGGCGAGTCAATATGTCCAAACCCTGGGAAAAATCAGGGAGCTGGAGCCTTTTCGAGAATCACGTGGCTGCACCTTCCTGTTGCAGAGGACAACGGCGCGTCCCACCAGACCAAAGCTTCTTTTGTTTCGGGAAAGTAAGTAGACCCATTGGGTGAAGGGCCGGATGAGAACTTGTGTCTTTTATTCAAAAGGTTTGGAGGTAACCCTAACTTTTGGGGGTTCCCGTGGATGCGTCTCCAGACACCTCTTGGCTCGGAGCTTTGCCAAAGGTGTCCCAGCCGTGTCCCAAAAGGACGAAGGATCAACGGAAAAGCCAAAAACCAGCCCATCCCTTTTGTCGGTTCCGATTCCCAGAAAAGTTCCCGATAAAACCCCTGACGAGACCTCACCAATCTCACTTTGAAGCTGATGTTTGAGACCGACAGGATGTTTGATGCCCCCACTCATCCGCTGCGCAACGTAGGAGAAGAAATGTCACGTAGGGAAGCTGGGCAACGGCTTGGTTCAACATATCTCCCTAGAATTCACGGAATGACCCGACTTTCAGGAGGTCCCAACGCAAAAGGAGATTCCACAAAGAGGTACGTGGATTGCTGGGGAGTCCTCCTGGATCTGAAGGAGAATAGAGGGAACCACTTGATGTGCAGAAACCCTTGTGGGAGTGCCGGTTATTTGTTTCGTGCAACAATGAATATGCTTGTACACCCTATACTCAAATACGAGGGAAGATAGCCCAAGTTTCAAGACCATCTATCTATCTATCTATCTATCTATCTATCTATCTATCTATCTATCTATCTATCTATCTATCTTATCTATCTACCTATCTATCTATCTATATCTATCTATCTATCTATCTATCTATGTATCTATCCATCCATCCATCCATCCATCCATCTATCTATCCATCGATCTATCTGTCTATCCATCCATCCATCCATCTATCTATCTATCTATCTATCTATCTATCTATCTATCTATCTATCTATCTATCTATCTATCTATCTATCTATCTATCTATCTATCTATATATACATACAAATATGTATGCACACATATGTGTTTATGCATGTTGGGGCTCGCTTTCATGAGCCCCTAGATTCTTCCCTTCCTTGAACTTCCGGTGCCTCTCACTAGTGTTTCTTTCTTTCGATCCAGGCACTGGTCGTAGGAGAGGGTGAAGAGGAAGGATTCCATGGGCACCGCCATGATTTTCGAGATGCCCAGGTCATGAACCTTCGCCTCGAGAGGGGAATTCAAAGCTTCCGATGGTTGTTGAGCGCCCGAACAAAGAAAGCGCTCCCAAGTGGCCGTTTACGAAAATGGGCCCAGGAAGTGAACCTGACCAATCCAAATGCACTCGAGCCGTGATCCAAACCCATGAGACCGGTGCTAGGGAAAGAAAGAGAGGGACGGGTTACAACGGGGAATGGGACGAGCGGCCCGAGATGAGGCATAGGCAGGGCCGCAAAGACTCCGCAGGAACCTGTGAGGTGTTGAATCTTCCGCGAACCCTTGTGGGGGGTTGATTCCAAACATCCTGTTCCAAGCCATTCTTGATGGCGGTTTTTTGTCTCAGGCCACCTGGAGTCCAGCCACATCGCTTCGGCGCCCGAGGGCCCAAAAATCGGTCATCAACAGTCAAGACCGCCTCAGGTGGTCTTAACACCGACTCCCCGAAGCTTTGGCGAGAATGCCATGTCCATTGGAGTCTTCAAAAACTCGCGCCCAAGAGTCGGCCATGTTTGAAACACAAACTTCAGGCCGCGATCAATTCGAAGGCTAGGTTTCGTGGCAAAATGGCCCGGATCCAACCGCGCGGTATTGAAATGGTCTACCCAGAACCATGTAAAGAATTAACAAGGCGCAGCTATTTAATTTCTGGCTGGGACTGCCCCTTACTAACCTTCATCTACCCGGGTTTTGATTGTGGCTCAGGTGCTTCGTGGCTGTTCCCATGGCCTGAGCACTCCTCATTAACCAACATGCCCCCAAGGCAAATGAACCCATCGACACCCCAACGCTGTTGTGACTGCATCGACAAACCGAGCTGAGCTCCTTCCAAACTGGCAGGAAGAGCTGGTCGAAGGCGTTGTCCTCTCCCAGTGCTCTTTTCCGGGAACCCTCGGGTCAATTGGCAGTGCACAGGCGTACGTGCATGCGGGCCTATGGGATTGACCGTCAGGATTATTTTTTCACATCCTCTGACAAAAAAAGACCAATGCACGGGAAAAAACAAAAAAACGGAAAGAGCATGGCTCAACCAGACAGAAAACCGCTCGACACCTTGTTCCCAGATTGGAAAATCTCTGAAGCTATGTGTTGCAAAGCCCCTCCGCACAGTTCCTGGAGTGTGATGCTGAAGGGAGCCCAGAGAGTCGTATCTTTCCTTAGGGTCCAAAGGGCGACCTTGATGGCAAATTGCGGCCCCCGTTTCGGCAGCCTCTGCACTTGCGCCTCTGGGTTGGTTGACCATGCCAAAACGTGAGTCTTACCGAACTTGCGAACCCTCGGCGCTCTCCCTGTGCCTCAGCGCCTGGAGCCGAAAGCCTAAACTGGGTGCCATGGACCCGAAAAAGGAAAAACGGGGAGAGAAAAAAAGAAAGAAAGAAAAGAAAAAAAGAAAGAAAGCTGCCGTGTATCGGCAAAGTTGCACACCAGATCAAAGAAATGGGGTGGCTCTTTTTGTGTGTGTGTGTGTGTGTGTTGCTTTTCCTGTGTGGCTCGTCGTTTTGCTTTTTGTCTTCTTCTTTTTTAGCGTTTGACCCCTTCAAGAGGGTGGCTTCCTTGTCGGTTTCCCTTTGAAACCAGCCAAAGAGGGGGGTTCCCCGAAAAATACAACGACACGTCCAAATAAAAGAATGCCCAACACAAATACCACATCGGACCGTGATGCTTAACCCCAGTTGCAAGGGTTTCCAGGGGCTGCGAAAAGGGGCGGACTGGGGTTACGGTAGTCACCACTTGGGAGTGTCTTTTTTGTGAGGCTACACTTTTACGTGGCTTTAAAGGAAAACCAACAGGAAAACCAACATGTTGGGGATCCCCTAAACATGTACGATACACCCACCTGGCTAACTGCTGGAACATCGGCTTTGGGAAAAATCCAACTTACGCAACTTGACAATGCACACGCCATGCCGGCATTCCCACGGGGGATGCCCAATCCCCCTCACTTTCGAGGGGATTCCATGGCTGATTCCCCCTGGAAAGTGAAGGAAACAAGTTGAAACCCTGGTGTTGGTTTACCTTGGCAAGATGGACCAACCGCCGTGAACATGGGCTTCCCAAACCTTCCGTCAACGTCCTGCGTGACGTCCAACCTGAAGATATGTACATAGCCGTCGGAGTCCTCAGTTCAGATGTGGGTTGCTTACAAACAACGGGCCGCTTCCTACATGCTTTCTATGCTTGCCGTGAGAACGTCCAACCAAAAAGTTATATCTCGAGTGGTTGGCAGAATTCAAGACAACGGACAGATGGGGGTGAATCAAGAGGTCCTTTACATTTACATGGGATGACCAATGGGGAAAACCACCAATCAAGATGATGATGATGATGATGATGATGATGATGATGATGATGATGATGATGATGATGATGATGATGATGATGATGATGATATCCCACTAACTGGCAAAAGTATGGTCGTTTGGGGGCGTCTTGACCAATCCCGTAGGTGCTAGGAAGCCGGGACTGAGTGAGCCTCACGTCCCAACGACAAGGTTCCTGCGCAACAGCGCGACTCGATCTGCTGGGATGTTGGACCTACTTGGAAAGTGGGTTCCTATTCAGGTTGCGAGGAAACCACCCCCCTGCTACCCCTTAAAACTATGTCTATGACCCAATGACCAAGCAGGGTTGAAAACAAGGTTTGAATAGAGAACCATGGCAGCAGCACAGCTATTGCTCAAATATGCTGGCCAACCAGCCGAAATGGCCACACAAACCAGAAAAGTGGCCGTCTATTCAATTTCGGATCCTGATTTGGGGGCTCCGGCGGCTGAACCCCTTTGTCCAGGAGACAAGGGTGCCGGTGCTGAGCTTGGCAAGATTTCTTCAACAGAACTGGCCGCGCTGGAGAAACCAAAAAGAAGGGGCTCATCATTACCCACCTCAGCAATTGCCCGAAAAAGACATATGCTTGCATTCTGGAACCTATTTGGTTCGTCTTCCCTCGAGGGAAGCCTTTGTTTTGTATTGAAGGAAAGCCAAGAGGAAGACCACTTCAAGACACACC
>CAUJNA010000001.1:4860000-4930912 GCA_963377175.1 Effrenium voratum
GTGGGTTGAAAGGAAGAACCCCAACCAGCTTCTGACTTTGACCCAAGAGACAGCTCCACAATTATGACCCCTTGTTCAAGAAAACCTCAAGCCCGGAGTCAATTTGCTCCGGCTTGAGGCTTCAAACATCTGGGTCTTTGGCTGATCTCTGGGCCGGGCTTGGAAGGGTATCAAGGTATCATGGGAACATGGGGCGGGGGGGGAGGGGGGGTTAATCAAAAGGTCCCTGCTACATGGGATGACAATTAGAAAACCACTAAGTAAATCAATCACATGGGAAAAAAGCTACACAGCTCATCACACTAGCTTGGCATGGATCGTTTGGAAGCGAACACAGAAGCCGAGTCGATTGCAGCCCAGGAGCAAGAACCAGCTCTCCTGGCAGTCACAAGCAAAGCATTTGTCTCCTGGAACCTAAGTGGATTCTCTCCTTTTGGTCAAGAAACGCCCACGCAGAAACCCACCAAGTCCCGTGTTCTTTACTGGAATCATGGCTTTGGAGCTCTGCTTCTACACTGAACGGGGGTGACTTTGATGATTCAAAAAAGGGGTTGCCCAGTTTTCTGGGCAACCCTTTGGATACAAACGCCTCCCCGGCCCTCCCTGGCCCCCCCTGGCCCCCTCTGCCCCCTCCCCCCCCCCCCCAGTCTTTCAACCAACCCTTCGGAGGAACCTGCAAAGCCCCGAGAGCCGAGAGCCCGAAGCTTCCCATGCCTTGGTGACGCCAGGCAGGCGCTGGCGCACCGCATAGGCGGGGAAGCGCAGCAACCGCGCCGGGCTCCTCTGCCGCGCTCTCCCTTTCCCGCGCATGCGCGCGCGAACGCGGTTTGTTTGTTCTGTGTTCCCCTTTTTGTTGCTATGTTCCTTCTCCTTTTTCCTTTGTTTCCCCCTTTTTTGTTTTTTCGTTTGTTTGTTCATTTGTGTTATGTTGCTTCTTTTGTTGTGATTTCTTTTGGATGGTTTTCTTCGCCGCCACGGGTGCCACCATTCTGCTCGAGCAGACGCTTAGGGTGTCTGAGGGCCGAAAATGCGATTGAGTGTCCTCGAAAACTTGTGCCGGTGCTCAAAACTTCCTTAGTTTCTGAATTGACCACTGCAGAATTAGTTCCTGGCAAATGAGAAATGCTAATCCCAATATGGGGTGCTTGATGACTGCCATCTTTCAGCAGGGAATGACCCACAGTTTTGGGAATGAACCTGGGGATTCCCTTAAAAGAAACCACAGGGGATGGTTTACAGGGAGTCATACTGCACAAACGGGTATACTTAGTCTAGTATACCGTGTTGAGCTGCGGACAAAAGAATACGAAGCTAAAACCCAGGGTGGTGCATTACCCCCAAAATTCAAAAGGACACCTGCGTTTAAGTCTATGTTGACAAAAGTAGAACCTTGCATACGTCAAAAATGGGTACCCAAAATGGAACCCTAGTAAATAGAACCATGGACTAAAACCTGCGATCCACGTTCTGGTGGTTTAATTTTGGCTCATACCCATATGACTTTGCCCCCACGAAAAGGAGACCTGATATATAGCCGCCGAGCCACGCGTCCCGCCAGACGAAGAGGAAGCCGTCGGTGGAGGAACTGGAGAGCAAGGCAAGGCGTAGGGGAAGCTTGGCATACGGCCATGGGTCAAAATCCAAAGCCTGTACCCCCAGTGAACATCCCAATCCAACCCCTAAAATGGGTCCTAAAATGGGTGGTGCACCGAAAACAACAAAATGGGATCCCATTGGTTTTGACAACCACAGCCATACCTCTTTGTTGCAACCTGTGCAACCTCTTCGTTCAACAAGAAACGTCCTAGATGTGGCCCCTTTCTTCTTGAACGGCCCTCGTAAAGCTTCTACCCGCTATGATCTATGACCAGAGTCACGACGGTATGACCCAAAAAAAAAAACGAACCTCCGCAACACACACACACACACAAAATGAAAAGTAACCCTCCCGCCGACTAGCATGGAGCCTGACGTACGGGAATCTCCCTTTCAAAGGAGAAAACGGTCCAAACCAGGACCAATCTCGCAAAACTCAGTTTCCATGTTAGTTGGTGAGAGGGTCAGCATCATATACTAGCTTAATGATTCCTATCAAGCGAACCCCAAAAAAACGAGCCCCTCCATTAAAAGGGAAAGCAATTCCTTCCCCCGGGCTCGCTGGAGAGCTGCCAGCCAGACCCACGAGAGACCCACGAGAGACCGCCTGAGCAGCAGCTCGGCGCCGTGCTCCAGGGCGATCACGGTCCCCCCGTGGCCATAGAGGCTCTGCACCTTCGACATCCGATGCGGCTCGCTCAAGCCACGGGGCAATTTTCGGCGGAGGTTCGGGGAACCAGTCAAACCGCCTCCGAAAACAACACAAATGGCGGCACTTGGGTGGTGGAACCTTGGAAATGGACACAAACCACCTGAAACCTTCGAAATTTCGCCAGGCAGGCCTTGGGTGGTGTACCCAGAAAACCAATCCAAAACCCAAACCACCAATTCAGGGTTATCTGAGTTCAGCTTCCTTCTACCGTCAAACCAAAACCAACCGCCGCTGGAACCTGCGAAAAGAAGAAGCAAAAGCAGCTGAGACAAACCACCTTCAAACCACCATGTTCCGCCAAAACAAAGCTCAAGATGGCGCCAGTTTGGAACAACTTCGAAATTCAGGTTCCCACTAGTTGGCGGTTTGGAGCCCGGTGGTTTAGTTTGCCATTTAGCACCTACAAAGACCAGGGTTCAAACCCCGAAAACCGCAAATCCAAACCACCAACTAGGGAGCACCTGAGAAATGTGTCTTCCCCAAACAAACTCAACTCAACATGGCGCCATACTGGCGCATGTCCAACTTGTCACACCCGTGTCACACAAAATGACCATATTTCCAGTCCAGAGCTCTCTTGGAGCAAACCCAGGACTGAAACCCAGGACGAGTTGGCAACAAGAAGGTAATGTTTAGGGCCCTGGAACCGGTAACCGGATATGTGGAGGAGTCTCGGAACCTGGCACAAAGGCATGTGGGTCGTATAATTAAGTTACAAGCTCAGCTTTCACATTGGCACGGCTATAGCCAACTTCTAGGGGCCCAACAACGACTGCAATGTCAAAGAACGATCCTTTCAGGAATTCAAGATGGGGAGCAAAGTCATCATTAAGTGGCTGACAACGCGAGTCAATACCCTTCCACACAACTCCACTGAGTCCCCCTGCCACAAAACAATCATGGAATCTGATGCGAATCCCCAAAAGTCTATACCAATGTCAGGTTTCGGCTTCGGTTCTGGGACACTGGAAACACCCCGGATATTGAGCCGGCCCCTGGTGAAAGAGTAGAAATGTTTCGCACCGGAGAACAAGAGGCCACTCCAGTTTTCGCTTCCCCTGGATCAGCTTTGTGGGGAAAACAGCCCGAACTAAAGGAACTCACCCTTTCGCAAACACACACACACACACACACACACACACACACACACACTTTTGCTTCGCAAATTAGAAAAAAGAACTTCGCCGGCGGGCCAAAGAGGTGGTGACGGAGGCCTGTTAAGAAGACCCCTTCATACCCGCAGCAGTTTTGGAGACCCCTCAGATGGATTTCAACAGCCTAGGAATGCCTTGGGTTGAGGCCCCTAGTGCTCCTGAGACTTGTCTTCGGTTACCAATTCTCTATGCTGGCGCTTGTAAAAAATGAGTCGTTCCTTCCAATCCGAATTCGCGTCGCTGGCTAAGGGCGTCCATTGCGGGGCCGGTTGCAGGCACCACTGGGCATTCCGGGCGCAGGGAATGCCCATCCGCGGGTCCGAGAGATCCCACCTGGGCAAAGAGCAAGGAAAAAGCGCTGGAAGACTTCGAGTCTTTCATTGAGATCCAAATGTTCACAGCCATTTCTTCATGTTGGATGTTTGTTTTTATCCATGTTTGGAGCTTCGTGTAAGAAGATGTCCCTCATTTTTGAGGAGGTCCCCCCACAGAAGTTCAGACTCAGCTTTGTGCAAAGCGGTTGGAAGCCTGGGGTGAAGGACAGGATACTCTTCTGCTTGCTGGATGGTCAACCCAATGGGTATCGAAACAACCTTTTATCCGATTCCATGTCTCAGCTGCGACATAACCCAAAAAAAACACAGAACATCAAGCGACGGAAAAAAGTCCAACAGGTCCAGATTCGGACACCTTTCCTCGACAGGTTCGCAAAAACCTCGTCCGCGGAAACCACCAATCACTGCCAGTTTCTGCCGCGAAGATCTGCAGCCGGCCACCGATTCTTCAGACGGGATGTGGTTTTTTGGTGGGACGCATTAAAAGCCACACGGTGCCCCATGAGCATGACATAAATGGCATAATATGAAGTTTATTTTTCCGCAATCTGATCTTTCATGTGTGTAAGAGTTTCTCCAACCACATGATTGGTCAGGTTCCTGTGCGTAGGAGTTGCTTGGCCGGGTTGAAACACATGCGCCGGAAAATGTGTCAACCAGACCCTGGCGCGCTTTGCTGGAAAACTCAACAGAGTTGTTTACACAAGTTAGTGCCCTGACAAAAGAAAAAACAGAGCACTCGGCTGAAGCACGACACGTCAAAAAGCCTGAAACAAGGGTGTCTTTTTGTGAGGGACCCAGTATTGAAGGGGAACCAAAAACAAAACCGCCATATTGTGGGCGGGGGGGGAGGGGGGTCCCTAAAACCACACCAAATGGACCCGGTAGTAGGGCAGCTGGCTTTGCAAAGGAACGCGCCCTGAGGCCAAGTATGGGAGCAAGCGCACCGTCACGCTGTGGCAGAATGCCACCTGAGCTAGGTGCTATATTGGGGAAATCATGTGCGGTCAATCCTGAAGGAACCTTCGAGTGACCAGAGCGCTCGAGAATTCTGGACCAAAAAATCCCCCCGCTGCCCGAAGAAGCCCTGTCGACGTCGCGCGCAAAACCGGTGGACTCGGGCCGGGCTTCCGGGCATCTTGATGCATCTGTCCTTGGTCTCGCTTTCAGGTTGGGCTGTGGGAAATGGAATCCACCTCTGTGATACAACAAAAAGGGCTTCCCAGACACTAACCCTTGTATAGAAAACAAAGTTTCCCTTGTATCGCAGAAGTGGGGGATAAACCCCTTGATCCCACAACCCAGGGTTGGGCTAAACAAGCAAACACGAGATCAAAGCACTCCAAACACCTGTCCGGCAAAAGCGGAAACACGCTTCTAGCCGGACCTCTCCTTTCAGTGCACTCCTTTTGACCGATAAAACGTTTTGAAAGCCAACCCACGGAAACTGACACTGAGAGAAAAGCAGCCAGATTTATCCAGTCGAGCCGCAGGAACAAACCTGTCTCAGGACAGTCGATCCTCAATCATTTTGAAACTGGAAATCGGGAGAAATCCCACGGCACAACCTTGAAATGGGGTTCCAGCAATCCCCTGTCCAATGGAGGGTCCAGCCCCAAGAAAAGGCGGAAACTCCCTGAGGAGCCTTTGTCACGTAGCCGCAAATCCTCAGTCGGTGAGGTCGCTATTGTTTGCCACAAGCAATTCCGGCTCGGTCTAAAAAGCCATGTTAAATTTCCACCAAAGAAGGGGTCGACAGAAGGACAACCCTGTACCCCAACCGGTTGTCTCGAAAACAAGGGGATCCTCGCAGAAGGCTGGGGTAAAGGCTCCAGGGACAAGACTCCGGTCGAATTGCCAAACCCATAGCCTCCATATGGACCCCACACCACCAAAGAAACCCTGGAATGATGATTCCCCTGGAAATACCAACAAACCGTGGTTTCCCATGGTTTCTTGGGTGGTGTAGGATTTCGTCCATCCACAGTATCATTGGCATGTGCACAGAACACAAATTGATCTCCGCTGGAGTACACCCAAGAAGGTGCAAGACATTCTCCCCAAAAGCGTCACCGAATGGCAAATGAAGCGTACAGGTACGGACTGTCCGAGCTAGGTCACACCTGTTTCGTAAAGCACGTTGACTGTGTATGCATGGATAAATGTGTACATATATATTTATATACATATGTATACTAAATATGTATATATTTATATGTATATACACACATACAAACTTACGTGTATATATCCGCCGACCCCTTCTCCTCAAAGGGGAGGCGCACGGGAAGGGTGGTTGCAGTACAAGCGCATGGATTAATCTTTGAGGCAAGCATATGACTACTGGCATCATACGGATGCCCATCATCATCATCATCATCATCGATATGATCCTTCATCATTCTTATCGTCAACATCATCATCATCATTTCTATATCCTTCAACATCATCATCTCTTATTAGCCGGCACTGGTGATGCCGAGGATGTCATCATCATCTCTTATTAGGCAGCACTGGTGATGCAAAGGGTGTTATGATGATAGTTACCATCATAATCATCATCATGATCATCCTTATTATGATGTCATCGCTCTTCTCATCATCATCATGATGATCATCATCATCTCATTCTTATTCTTATTCTTATATGCATTTCAAAAGTAACGTTAGACCCCATTGGCAATGCAGAGGATGCTACGACGATACTTATCATCACAGTCCTCATCCTCATCATCACTATCATCATGGTTATCATCATCTCTTATTAGCCGGCACTGGTGATGCCGAGGATGTCATCATCATCTCTTATTAGGCAGCACTGGTGATGCAAAGGGTGTTATGATGATAGTTATCATCATAATCATCATCATGATCATCCTTATTGTGATGTCATCGCTCTTCTCATCATCTTCTTATTCTTATATGCATTTCAAAAGTAACGTTACGCCCCATTGGCAATGCAGAGGATGCTACGATGATAGTTATCATCACAGTCCTCATCCTTATCATCACTATCATCATGGTCATCATCATCTCTTGTTAGCCGGCACTGATGATGCCGAGGATGCTACGATGATATGTATCATCACAGCCCTCATCTTTGTATATAGAAGAAAGATAGAAGAAAGAGATGATGATAATGATGACAATCATGATGACAATGATGAAGGTGATGACAATGATGACAATCATCATGAAGATGATAAGGATGATGACTCTTATGATAACTATCATCGTAACATCCTCTGCATTACCAAAGCTGCGGATGACTGTCATGATAACTATCATCGTAGCATTCTCTGCATTACCAAGGGTGCCTAACGCCACAATTGAAATGTGTATAGAAGAAAGATAGAAGAAAGAGACGTTACGAAAGCTGCGGATGACTGTCATGATAACTATCATCGTAGCATTCTCGGCATTACCAAGGGTGCCTAACGCCACAATTGAAATGTATATAGAAGAAAGATAGAAGAAAGAGATGATGATGATGATCATGATGACAATGATGAAGGCGATGACTATGATGACAATCGTCATGAAGATGATAAGGATGATGACTCTTATGATAACTATCATCGTAGCATCCTCTGCATTACCAAAGCTGCGGATGACTGTCATGATAACTATCATCGTAGCATTCTCGGCATTACCAAGGGTGCCTAACGCCACATTTGAAATGTATATAGAAGAAAGATAGAAGAAAGAGATGATGATGATGATCATGATGACAATGATGAAGGCGATGACTATGATGACAATCATCATGAAGATGATAAGGATGATGACTCTTATGATAACTATCATCGTTGCATCTTCTGCATTACCAAAGGTTCCTAACGCCACAATTGAAATATGAAGTTATTATCTTATTCTTATTTGTTTACTCAGGCTGGCTAAAATTGTGTGTTTGTCATCAGAGTTTCATATGATTTCATTGAGGGATCGCCACGATTGAAATGTATAGAGAAGAAAGATAGAAGAAACAGATGATGATGATGATGACACTCATGATGACGATGATGCAGGCGATGACTATCATCATGAAGATGATAAGGATGATGACTCTTATGATAACTATCATCGTAGCATCCTCTGCATTACCAAAGCTGCGGAAGGAAGAGACGATGATGATGATGATGACAAGCATGATGACGATGATGACGGCGATGACTATGATGACAATCATCATGAAGATGATAAGGATGATGACTCTTATGACAACTATCATCGTAGCATCCTCTGCATTACCAAAGCTGCGGATGACTGTCATGATAACTATCATCGTAGCATCCTCTGCGTTACCAAGGATGCATTTCAAATGTATATAGAAGAAAGATAGAAGAAAATCATGATGACGATGATGAAGGCGATGACTAGGGTGACAATCACCATGAAGATGATAAGGATGATGACTCTTATGATAACTATCATCGCAGCATCCTCTGCATTACCAAAGCTGCGGATGACTGTCATGATAACTATCATCGTAGCACCCTCTGCATTACCAAGGATGCCTAATACCGCAATTGAAATGATAGAAGAATATCATGATGACGATGATGAAGGCGATGACTATGATGACAATCATCATGAAGATGATGAGGATGATGACTCTTATGATAACTATCATCGTAGCATTTTTTGCATTACCAAAGCTGCGGATGACTGTCATGATCACTATCATCGTAGCATCCTCTGCATTACCAAGGGTGCCTAGCGATGATCATGACTACGCATCACTGTCGAAACGGCACCTCGCCTCAGATGCCATTTGGGTCAAAAAGAAACCAAAGAAACCAAAACCAAGGGCACTGTTTTTGGTTGCTCGAAAACCACAACTAAATCCAGGGGTCGGCGGCACTGGGCGGCAGCCCTTGAATATATATACGTACATATACATACATACATATACTCACACATGTACATGTGCCCAAACTTCACTAACTGTTGGTTCTACCAGCATGGTGGTGACGGTTGTAACAGTCCCCCCCTTTGACACCAGGTAGTGGAACCAGTAGAGGTTTTGGGCGCTTTATAATATGGCTTTGGGTCAAAACCCTGTACCCCTGGTGAACATCAAAATAGGTGGTACATGGGTGTTCATCCGCCCCAAAATGGAGGCATAGCTTATGACCCATGGCCTTATGTATATGTGTATGTATGTATACATGTATATGTATATACATATATGTAGAAGTATAAATATATATATATATATATGTATATATGTATATATGTATATATGTATATATGTATATATGAATCTATGTATTTATGTATATATGTATATATGTATATATGTATGTATGTATGTACGTATGTAGGTACGTATGTATGTATGTGTGTATCTATGTATATATGAATATATGTATCTACACTCAGCGCAGTGTGCTTGTTCGGAAATGGGGAGGGGAGAGCCAAATAGCGACCAACCTCAAAAGGCCCCCAAAGGCCAAACTTCCTCTGACAAAAAATACATCCCAAGAAAGTCCAAATAAATGAAACCTGAAAAACGGTCATCAGCACGGCTCACAAAGGTGACCGTTTTTTCTGCACAGTTGGTGAAGTCCCACGCACACTTTGGTGCAGCTGCTGAACGCACCATTAAATGATGCTGTCCCTTCAAGACGAATCAAAGGAGCGTCTGCGACCCAGCATTTGCAGCAGCAAACGAACCCACGCACACTTTGGTGCAGCCGCTGAACGACCCAGCATTTGCAGCAGCAAACGAACCCACCTGGTATTATGGTCACCCGGAGTTGCCAGAATTCCGGGCACATCCATACTGGCATTTTGGTCACCCGGAGTCGCCAGAATTCCAGGGCAGCGCGCATGAGCAAAGCCGAACCACACCCAACAAGGGCGGGCTGGGCGGGTACTCCAAAATAATCCTCAAGCCAGATCTCGCAAGAGTCGTTGCACTCAAAGGAAAGCAGTTGCACAATGAAGTTGTGCAGCACCGGACAATAAAAAAATATATTCCGAAATGTCTGAACATTGCGAAGGCCCAAAGAATTGCATCAGATCAAGACAGCAAGGAAAATTCCAAAGCTCCTCACTATTTAACCTCCAGAAAAGAGCCGAAGCAAAGGCCAAGCGGTCCACCACAAAGCGTCGAGCCACCAGAGCACAAGAGCCCCACCCACCCACCCAGCACACTGCACACCGTATAGACACACAGGGCACGCCCAGTGAAGCATATATATATATATGTGTATATATGTATATATGTATATACGTATATATGTATATATGTATATATGTATATATGTATATATGTATATGTACATATGTATATATGGATATTTGGACGTATGTATATATGTATATATGTATGTATGAATATATATGCATACATATCTATATATGTATATATGTAAATGTGTATATGTGTATATATGTATATGTATATCTATATATGTATATATGTATATGTATATATACGTGTATATATACGTATATATGTATATATGTATATATGTACATATCTATATATGTATATTCATGTATACATATCTATATATGTATATGTATATATGTATATATCTATATGTATATATGTAAATGTGTATATGTGTATATATGTGTATATGCATATATACGTATATATGTATATATACGTATATATGTATATATGTATATATGAATATATGTATATATGTATTTTTGTATATATGTATATTTGTATATTTGTATATTTGTATATATGTATATATGTATATATGTATATATGTATATATGTATATATGTATATATGTATATATGTATATTTGTATATTTGTATATATGTGTATATATATATATATATGTATATAGATGCGTGTGTATATGCATATATATATATATGTATGTGTACATGCACTACAGTCAGCATCCGTCTCCCCATTGGGATTTTCCCTCAAGCCCAGTCAAGACTTGATGGGGAAACTCGACTTTGTTCAGAAATTCAACTCGCACTACCACAATGACAAGAGTTCCTCCATTTGCCGAAGCCCGGTTGAAAAGTTTAAGCATTGTCCGGTGATAGATGTCCCTTCAAACCAACGGGGGAAATGGAAGAAATTGTGTTTTCATATGCAAATGGAAGTACGACGACCCCAAACCCCAAGTCCAACTCCCACATGGACCACCAACAGTATGCCGGCGAGCGGCCGCCGCGCCAGTAATCATCACGCCCTGGCGACAGGGCAAGAGTCTGAAGGCTGGCAATAGACTTGAGGCGAATGATGGATGATGCCACAGGGAAACCAAAGGAAACCAGAAAAGTTACCCGGGAGTCTCTGATTTTGAGAGCAACCATGTCAAACATTGGGGCAATGTGGGTGTGTCTCAACATAGGATATGTGCCGAGGGGGGTCGTTTTACAACACACCGGTAAATGCAAGTATATGAGTTGCGTACAAGCTCCACGCCTCCAAATTCCCTATCTTGGAAGTGCCATTGAAGGGAGTGATCATAGTACTCAATTGTCGATTGACTTCTCTTTAGTCATTCCAAAGTGGGCCTTGTCCTTCTAGGTTTGGTATTCATCTCAAGGCTTATCCTCAATTCCAAAGATTTCCAATCCCCTCTCAAAGCATCCGAGCAAAAGAAGAAAAGCAGAAGAAACACGGGATCCATACATCCAAATATCTGCTGCTTAGGATTCAGATCTTCTCGCGGCCCACAAGTATGAGGGAGTGATCATAGTACTCAATTGTCGATTGACTTCTCTTTAGTCATTCCAAAGTGGGCCTTGTCCTTCTAGGTTTGGTATTCATCTCAAGGCTTATCCTCAATTCCAAAGATTTCCAATCCCCTCTCAAAGCATCCGAGCAAAAGAAGAAAAGCAGAAGAAACACGGGATCCATACATCCAAATATCTGCTGCTTAGGATTCAGATCTTCTCGCGGCCCACAAGTATGAAATCACTCGACCTGGCCAAGCCGGAAGCTGTGGTTGCCAAACGAAAAAATCGTTTGGCCAAGGTGTCTCTTAGGAGACCAAAATGGAGGGCTTTTCGGGGGGAGAAAAAACAAAGAGAAAAAAAAGGATGGCCTTCATTGCTCAAAAAGAGAGGAGCCGCCCGTCTGATTTTGACCTCACCCGCCGGCCTGGCAAAGTCTCTCAACGAAGATCATGGACCGCACGTCCCCCTTGTGCTCTTCCAGGACTCGAGCCTGTCGGATCAATCACTCGGCACCCTTGTGCGTGTGCTTGTGCTCTTTGCTCGCTGGCTTTCTTGCTTGCATGCTACCCGCCTGTCCAGACACCTGAAAGGGTCGATTGGCTGTCAAAGCTACTGTAAAGTTGGGCCCCTTCCCCTGGGTTGATCCGAGCGCTGAAGCGACCCCGGGCCAGCACAGCCGTGTGTCTTGAAAATTGGGCCCTGTGGAGAAAAAAAAGGGCACGGGGTGGTGCGAACTGTGACCACTAGAAGGCGACTGTCTGCCAAAGGGGAAGTGTGCGCTTCCATGTTTAGTGGGAGATTCGATTCAACGAACTCGTCACTGCAGTTTGACCAAAGCATACGCAAACGGTGTGGCCAACAAGGCAAATGAGCACTCCCAAGCTCCAAACCATCACCAATCAACCCATAGAAGGCCGGTCTTCAGCGCAAGGAAAGCAGCTGGATGCCCCAAGCATTCAAAAGCGGGATCCCCCCCCCTTCTTCTGTTTTCGCATACACCTACGGTGTCAAAGGAGCCACAAATGTCCACCATTAAACAATCTGGGCTGTCCAAACTGAGTTTTCGCTGCAAGCTGCAACCGGTTGATTGTCTATCACTATTTTCTGAAAACCTCCCTTGGAATTTCTTTAAAGGGGGGTCAGGGTCTTGTTGTTTAAAAGCATGTTGCCCAACTCCGACGCCGGGATCTGGAGTTCTTCACACAAATGGATACCGCGATTCAAGCTCAAAGAACCTCCTTCCTGCACCATCCATCCACATGCTGCTGTTTGGGCCCCGTCAAACAACCTTCTGGGCAACCCAGCTCGCCGCACGCTTCTTGCTCGTTTTGCTACGGTAGAAGCCGTCCGTTTCCGAAGGGTCCAAAAGTCATGTTGCTCCTTGGGCTAAAGCCAAAGCAAAAGCAAAAAAACAAACGTGAAAGAATAGGTGTCCTTTTTGGAAAACAGATGGCCTTGGTAGATGGTTGAACCACCAGGTAAACCAGGGCCTTCGATATTATTATTTTTAGCAAAACAACCAAAAAGGACACCTATGCGTGAACGCCTCCCAGCGCTAAATCGGCCTTGCTCTCTTTGGTCCTGCGCTCGGCGCCGTTGCCTTGGACTACGCGCTGGTTGTTTTCACCGTTCCTTTGGGAACAGGTTCAATCTTGAGTATCTTGGGGATGAGAAGTGGCCATGGGTCAAAATCCAAATCGTGCCCCCAGTCAACATCCCAATTCCCACTAAAACAGACCTACCCCAAAATGATGCCATTGGTTTTGGAAAAACATGTCTGGAAGGGTAGAAGTACAGGAAACCAGCCTGATTGGTCGTGAGCCTCGCCGGGCGCAACCCCGAGAGCCTTTGACACACGCCCCTTGTGCTCCAAATAAAGAGGAGAAGCACCAAAGCCGAGTGACCGGTTCCAATGGCCGCAAAACCTGCCCAGTTTGCAACCAATGACCCTGGAGTTGACCAGTTCTGGGGTTTCCCCACGAAACAACAAGGGACTTGGACGGAAAGGGATCCGATCCGGTGCGCTATGTTCGACGGTCAAGCTAGTAGCTTTGGCTAAGCAAAGTAGGTCATGAGCATAAGGCATGAGGAAACCAGGCCCCTGTTGCCCCACTAGCCGTCACTAGCCTCGGTTCGAACCTACCATACTTCTATGCTGAACGTCCAAGTAAGCCAGAGGACTATGGTGCGGGTATGGTTTCATGACTACTTCCCACGCGGAGCACGGGCGTCCGAAAATGAAACAAGCAATTTTGGCTTGGGCTCAGAAAACGGAGGGGAAAAAAAGAAAGAAAAGGAAGTCACACCTCTGGAACAAGAAAGAGGCTAGCCTTTTGCGTTGCCATCCAAAAGGGGAAACCCATAGGCTGCTGCTTCAGCTGCTGCTGCTGTTGCTGCTGGGACACCGCACCCTGCGCTGGGCTCTTCGCAGCGCCCAAAAACCAACAACCACCCCCCCCCCCAGCCCCATCCAAAGCTCGCAAAACCACAACTCAGATGCCCAGTGGCCATGGGAAAAAAGAACATCCTTCTTTGGTTGGTTGACGTTAAAGGGGAACCCTTCCCCAAAAAAATGAGGAGAAAAAAGGCAACAATGGGCAACTGGGTCAAGCAAGGCAACCCACAAAGCGCCGCTTTGCTCCTCTCAACCCCAACCCCCAACCCCCAACCGGGCCGAGGCGGCAGGCGTCCGAGGATCCCCGAGGCGCCGGCGGTCAGTGTCCCAGAGCAGAATCTTCCCATCGCTGAGCCCGGCGAAGACGAGGCCCCTTTGGGGCACCACCAGGCAGCAGCTCGCCGACACCCCGGGCGTCCCGCGCCTGGGACAAAAGAATGGCGCAGCCGGAAACGAGGCGAAGGAACGGCTTCTTCTTTTTCAAGGAGCATCTGGGTGCGTCTTTTGGTCTTGGTGCCCTTTGTGGCTTGGTTTTGAAAGCAAACCAAAGAAAAGAAGAGAAAAAGGAGAAGAAAAAAGCTGTTCTGTGGACGAACCACCATTTTGAGGGTTGCCAGGGTCATTTGGAGGATGTCAGTTTGGCCAAGGCACAGTCCGAGCTTTACTAAACGCGGAGACCGGGGACGTTTTCACACTTCACTTTGGGGGTCGACCAAAAACGCGGCAGAGGTGCTTTGGTTTCCTTCTTCTTTAGGCTTTTTGTTGGCTGAAGAGCGCAAGGAGGTGTGCTTTGTTTTTGTCCAAAATATGTTTGGCTAAAGCGAAAGGAGGAGGTGTCTTCTTTTGTGCCTTTTTTGGTTTGGGCGGCAGAGGATGTAGCATGGCGCGCACCAAATCGGAACAAATGACCTGCCCACTAAAATGAAGCCCAAGCCTAAGTGCCTCAAGTCCAACTTGGGAAGTGAATGCAACACCCGCGGCGTCCCTTCACCCGCGTAAAGGGAGCTGGACTCCACAGAGCTGGGCAAGGGCTAATTGTTGAGCTCGTGGAAGCATCAAGCCTAAACCCGCCCGATATTCATGGATTGAACAGGGAAACCGCCAATAAAGAGTTGACTTCCCCCACACGGGAAAAGTTACCCATGGTCATTTGGGGCCAGGAATATTGATCAACCCCCAGTTCTTGTCCCACAAAGAACAACCCCATGAAAATGCATTGGCTTCCGAACGACGGCGAATGGATTGGAAAGAAAAGTCCCCCTTCCGAAGGCAACATCTCCCAAATCTCCCTGGAACCTCAAAGCCAGAGCCTCTCCAAACCTAAAATTGAATCGATTTTTGACCTCACAGTCGCCAAAAGCTGTGGGGGGGGGGGGGGATTTTGCGGGGGGGGGGGGGGGCTGATGTCCATCGCCGGACGCTAGATAGAGCCCCTCCAACCTGCCCGGCGTCTGGCCTCACCCGTTGCGCGGAGCCAGCGACGAAGGTGCAGACGGGCCGGAGCTCGATGGAGGTCATGGCTTTGCTAACGCTCCGATCGAAAGTCGGGTATGGAGGGTGTGCAACTTAGGTGTGGAGTCACTCACATCGGCCGTCTTCGGAGGGAAATGGGCTTAACCGCTTAACCCTGGCGCACAAGGGCCGGGGGCATAGAAAGGGAAAGGACAGATTGTTTCGATTGGGAGTCGCATCGTGAAATGGGCTATCTCGCAATTGTATACCCATTGTTTGTGGTTTTGAAGGGAAACCAAAAAGGAAAACCACCAACTATAAATATGTATATATGTATATACATATATACGTATATAGCTCCACAAGGACTCAACTCACAAGCCATTTTTGGGGGTCAGTCTGTTCGGCCTCTTTGGAGGGGGTGGAGAGTCAAGTCCATGGCAGCCTTTCAATCTTTACGATGATATGATGACATGGCTCTGGGTCAAAACTCTGTGCCCCTGGTGAACATCAAAATAAGTGGTACATGGGTGTTCATCCGCCCCAAAATGGAGGCATAGTTTACGACCCATGGCCACATGCTAATCCCCCCTTATAGGTGTGTTAGACTTAAGCTAGCATCCCGGCCAACACTCTGGTGCTCAAGAGCACGGGGCACTTTACCATACACAGAACTTCAGCCTTAATCATTGTACATGTATCACACAAACCTGGATAGATTGTTGGCTTACACAGGAAGGGGTTGTCTAGCTGTTCTGACATGCCGTTCACTAGTAGGCCAACATGGGCTTGTCACTAGTTCTCAGTGTCGAAATGAACGTCTGAAGCCCAAAACGTGCTCGAGATCGCGGCGATGCGTTGGCGTAGGCAAAAACCGCTAGGACGTTCACCAGCAAATAACCGTGGTGTTTCTTTTTGGTGGGGTGACAAGGGTGGCTTCCTCTGAAATCCATGGGATGTGACCTCTTTACAGTTGAACATCCAAGTGGGTCACAGTTAATACGGTTACCCGAGGGGATCGAAGTTGTCCGTCCTCACTCCCATGTCTTGAAACCCCTAGGAACGTCCAATGCTCCACTGTTCAAAAAGCCTTCCTTGAAGGCTTGAAGATAGGAAAACACAGGAACGGATGTGCTCTTGAGTACCGAGACCAACTAGCTGGACGACCTAATTGCTTAACGAGTTCAGCAAAATGGCTCCTTTGCTCGTAACGTGAGACACGACCAAAAAAAATACGGAGACCTTCCAGGGATGAGGGTGACCGTCCTTGCGTGGCTGAGCATCCCCAGCCACCTGCTCTGTGTATATTGATGACATGACACAGTACAAGCTGAAGTTGCGAGCTCAGACGGATGAGGACAGGTCGAGACGAAATCCTGCTGACCGTCAGGTCGGGACTTGTTTCATGTCCCTCAAAATAGGACCCGAAGGCAGTATTCGACCCAGAGCAAACAAACGGATTCAGTCTTGAACCTGCTTGTGACTGGATGAAACACGTGTTGGTTTCCAACCAGCTAGCAAACCCATCTTCACATCGCAGGAAATCCACATGACGCACATGACCCCCCCCCCCCAAGCCCTTCCAGCAGCTCAACTCCTCGCCACAGCCTCGTCTTGTTTTCTGACTTTGTGACTTGGGGGTGACATGGCAGTGGGTCAAGAATATGTACCCAAAATTAGCACCCTGGTAAATGGAAACATGGATCAAACCTGTGGTCCCATGGTGGTTTAATTTTCACCCCATACCCACCTGTTTTTTCGGGCTGAGTCCGGGTTGCTCCTTCCACGATAGCCCATTGAGGGCTTGCCCTGAGGGCTTCTTTCTCCTTCGGCGTTGGCCACCTGGGGGCTTTCCTTCAAGACTCACAGTCTGGCCACCTGGCGGCCCCCCGAATCCAAGGGCGAGGCACAAAAGAAAGTATACGGATCCTTCCAGTCTGGAGTGGTCTGGATCACCTGCATTTGTTTGTTTTTTTTTTCCCGGGGGTCTGACCTCATTTGGTGTGAGCCGCATGTCCAAAAGAAACAAGCAAAGGCTGACCCCGCCCATCTTACGTGGAACCTGACTGGTCCCGCAAAGACCATGGTCCTTCAAGCTTGACCCTCCGCGTGGTCCGCATCAAATCACCCGAAACCCGGCAGCTGAAGTCCAACATTTTCCCGGCAGCCAGCTCCGGCGGATCAGCTTGCGCATCGCGACTTGACGCGCAAGAGCGCTTGCCTGTGCTTGCGTTCAAAAAGTCCGATGCGCTGAAACCGTCTCCAATGCGCCCCCCTTTCGGATTTGGTCGGTTTTCTGGTGACAAAAGTCCGACCCTGTGGTCCTGACGCATCCGAAACGGGGGTCTTTGAGACGCCTCTCAGCTTCGCGGCTTGGCGAGACATCCTGAAAAGGAACAAGACAGGACGCCGGTGCCACGATGTTTGCCTATGTTGTGCGATGGTGTTGGCAGAAAAAGCAGACCAACTCAAGAAATCCAAACACAAAAAGCAAGCCTATGTGAGCTGTCCTGATTTGCGGGGCATGACTTGTTAGTTGTTTGTTGTTCCTGTTTCCGGGCTGTTTGCAAGAGCTTCTGTGTTCAAAAGTGCACTTGTGTAGTTCACATCCAAACCCAAGTACAGTACGCAACTATTACCTTATTGAATGTTGCAGAAATTAAGTGGAACTTGATAAAGATATCAAGTAGAAAACATAAGAAAATAACTCCGGGGTCCTAAAATCGTTGGACACATTGTGTTCTAGTTTAATTGTTTGCTGAATATCAGTAAAGGAAATTCTATTGGAAAGGAAATCCTGTGTAGCATCTAACTTGAAATAGAATAGTTATTGATTGAATTGTAATTCAAATAGACATTCTTATTGGAATCGCTCCTTATCAAATTATATTTGATTGTTCAGATAGGAATTTAGTAGAACTTGATAAAGATATTTAGTAGAATTCATAAGGAAAGATGTCAGAGGGCCAAACATCATGTTTTACTATTAATTCCAGCACTACCATGATCAGCAAACACCGTAAAACACTGTGTTTTGTAATTAGCGTTTTCCGTACTCAATTCACATCTCTATCAAAGCCCGATCTCTAAAAACCAGTTGAGTTTGAATAGATTTAAATGGAACTCAATATGGAAATACTTGATCAGGTTCCACTAGAAAGTATATCCCGAAAACAGAATTTAGATAGAGTTCCTTTCCCAACAGAACTGTCCAACTCAATTATGATTAAGCAGACTTTGATAGGAAATAATCCAATCACGAATTCTGTGTTATATTGGAATTTAGAATAGAATATGTTGTAGTGTACGATTGAATTTACACACCGATCGAGTTTCTTTGCAAATCAGCTCACATTGAAACACACACAATTCAAACATCGTCCAACTCGGATTTCCATCCTTGACAATGTGAAGAAGGCACACGCTCACAGCGCCCCGCTCTCTTTGTGAATCCCCGCTCGTCTATCTGAGGGGTAGCCAGATTCCAAGAATGCTCAAAAATGTGCACTCCCGCGGCGTCCTGCTCTCAAAAAGAAGGGGCTACACATGAGCCGTGGTCAAAATGCAAACTTCCTGGCCAGGCAAAATGGCTCATGGCCCCCCGGCACCCTTAGATTTGTTTTGACCACAGCACTGGCGGCTAGGAATGGAGGAAGCAGTCCTCTAGCGAGCTCAAAGCTGCTGACCTTGCAACATTGCCTTGCCGTGAATGCGATTTGAACCAAAGGAGAATCCTCGCAAACTCAGGATGGCTTGTTCCCTGCGTGCTCGGCCTCGCTTGGAAAAAAGCAAGCCAGATCAGTCGTTGGCGCCTTTTGGCTCCGGGCTGTCTCGGGACGAAAATGAAAACGACGGTTTGCTTCTTGGCCCAAGGCTAAGCCGTTCCAAACCCGCCTGACAAAGAAACCAACCAAGCAAACACTCGAGGCAGAAAAGCAAGAACTGTTCAGCATTGGCAATTGTGGGTGGTCTGCTGCTGCTGCTGCTGCTGCTGCTGCTGCTGCTGCTGCTGCTGCTGCTGCTGCTGCTGCTGCTGCTGCTGCTGCTGCTGCTGGGGCTGGGATGGCTTTCCTCACACATGCCAACATTTGCTCGCAATCAAGTGATTGTTGTCTAGCGGGGAATATCATTGACGCAAATGGGGTTCGTTAAACTCAAAAAACACATCAGAGCATCCTCTCACGGAAAACACAAATGCCAAAGTGTCAAAATAGAATGGCCCTCAAAGTGGTTGCGTTCCTTTTGTCCCCTTGAACCAACCTATACGAGGGTGCGCAAAGAAACACACCCCAGGTGCTCTTCTTTATGCATATGATACACCCCACAGCCGTGAAACCAATCCCTCAAATAAACTGGCAGAGGTGCAGGTTCCAATTGAAACTTGACCTGCTTTGCGTTGGGTGATTTGGTTGTCTATGAACCCCATTCCCCCCGCCAAAGTCAGAACTCAACTTGCCTTGCCGGTATGCGGTGAGCTCTCTGTCTGAAAAATGGCCCCATTTGTTTCACATTCCCCATTTGGCAACCTGAAGGCTCCATCGTATCGTTTGACACATTGGGACCCTGTCCGATGATTTCTGGTTCGCGGAAGAGAGGGGCTGCTAATGAACTCTGTCTCTCTTGCGGCTATAGCTCCATAGCAAAATCATGCTTTCCACGTCCCCAAAACAAGCCCTGGAGGCTCAAAGACCGGGGCCAAAACACGCCACAAACGCCCAAACCGGCGCTTCGGTCGGGGTCGGGCTTTCTCCTTCGAGAGAAAGCCTCTCTCAGAGACGCACCTCCAGAACCTGTGCGCTGCGACGAGCGGCAAACCTGAAAGAACCGGGTTTGGTGCTCGAATTTGATTCACCTGCCCGTCTGGTATTTTGAAGAACGAGCCAAATTTGGATCTCAAGCCATAAACCCCATAAACCCCCGTTGCGTTCCGAACCAAAAAGGGGACTCGATCTTTACTTGAGGACTCCTGTTCAATCTTTGACCAACCCACCAAACCATCAGGGTGGTAGGGACCCTCTGGTGGACATATGGGATTCGAGCCCAGACGAAATTCATGGCCACCCTAAAACCCTCAATCAAGGAGGCTGCACACATGAAACGAAGCCGTCCCCAAAGGCTTAGTTCTCTCCCCCCCCAAAGCGTTTTTCTGCCAGGGATTTACAGGTAGAATGCTGGACACTTGCCGTATTTATTGCAGCCACTTTTGCTTCAAAGTACACTCAAGTGTCTAGGGCAAATGGCTTGAAAACACTAGTCAACCTTCCCCATCATTTCCAGCTTCTCTGGTGAACAAACACCCATAAAAACTCCAGTCAACCAGTTTGTTTTAAAATAATCACAAACAAAACAAAAAAAAACAGTTTGAGTTTCCAAAGCAAACAAACAGTCTTGTTTTGAGAAGCTTGCAAATCCACCATCCAATCCCCCAGCGTGTTCCGAAACACTGTGGCACAATCCTCCCATCAACCAGATTGCTACGTCAAGAACACACCAACGACCCGCCCGCCCAATCAACCATTCTGTGTTGGTCCAACATAAGGAACCCCGAATCAGTCACTTTCGAACGCCGAGCAATCCTAAGGAAGAAAGAATCGGGGAAGAGAAAAAGAAGGTGACTAGCGGCGAGGGGGCTGGTGAAAGTTAGTTAGTGCCCGCCATGTCCTTCCTGTTCTCTTCTCTAGGATTCGTGTCTTCCTTCTCTCTTTCTTTTCTAATGTAGTCTGATTCTGGATCCATAAGTCCCTGGAAGACACGTAGAGAACAGAAATGATTCCTTATCCTTCCCACATCCTGTTTACTTGCGAACAAAGGGAGCGAGAGGATGTGGAGGAAGGATATGACGGAAGTCAATTAACGCCAGGCTGTTGCCTTGACTTCATCTTCCCAAGCTTCCAGACGCTTCCAAGCCAGCTAACGAGCGGGAAGGGCGCGAGGACACGCATCCCTTAACTATATTCACTCTCCTTTCTTTCTAATCCCAGCCGTTTAACGAAAGAAAGTGTGAGTGGATGAGATAACGAATGAACGGAGAGAGCGAATAAAGGGATGTGTAAAAGACTCTTGAAAATAGTATATGTCTATAATTACAATGAAAAAATAGACATATCTTATAGAATTGTGTCTTTCCTTCTTTATCCTTTCTTCTCATGCACTTCCTGCTTATTAATCTAGGAAATGCAAATGAGATTATGAAAGGTAGAAAGAAGGTGACCAGCCAAGAAGAGAGAAATGGCTGGCGAGATAGAGGATTGCCGAGCTGTGGAAACAAGATGCTCGCCCTCATTCCTTTTCTCTCTCTCTCTCTCTCTCTCTCTCTTTCATATCTAATTCCCGGGATCGAAGGGATGGTCAGGTGAGAGCCATCTTTTCTCTTCCTTCTCTGTCTCACGCTTGGAGACAATTAAAGTGTGAGGAGAGAAGAGAGACAAATGAGAGGTATAAAAACCGTGAGACTTGCGAATGCCGCGGAAGAGAGCCATGGAACGGGAAGAGATAGAGCCCTTTTTCCTCTCTCATCACCCACCTATTAATCATCTCTCCGGCCAGTATCTCTCTCCATCATTGACGAGTGAACATGAGAACGAAGGAAGAGGAGAGAGAGATAGGAAAAAGAGATGAATATCCTTCCAACACACACACACACCATTTTCTGAAGCTAAAACTGTGTGAGAGGAAGGGCTTGAGTGAGCTATCTCGTCCATTCCTTCGTCATGTCCTTTCTGTAATTGCGGTTCATCTCTGAGATTGATGATGTACGAAAGGAAAAGGAACGTAGGAAAGGGATGAGGGTTAACTTCTTCCTTATCTTTCCTTTCTCCATCACATGCGTTTGCCGATAGACCCTGAAGAAGCTAAATGAGAGCGAAGGAAGCGCGTGGCTGGAGCGAGAGAGGCAGCAGACACAGCCTTCATTGTGTCCACCGCGGCGTATCCTATCTCTTACTTTCGCCGCTTCTCTCTCTTTATTTCTGCAGTCACTTCGGCGAGCGGGAGAGACGAAGAGACGAAGAAATGCTATCTCTTTCACATGCTCTCGTCCTACATCTTGGAAAGACAGGACGGATAGAGAATGAAAGAGAAAACAGATGGCTTTCTTCAGCACCTATTTCCTTCTCTCGTCAACACGCTGGAGACAGAAAGAAGGTGATAAGAAGAAAGAAACATAGAAAAGATCCTCTACTCCCTTCCAGCCCTCACCCATCACGCACTCTCATCTCTTCCCTCCCTTTCACCTCTGTAGGATGTGATTAAGAGGTGAGAAAGGGAGGAATGAGAGTGTGGCCAGCTTTTCACCCATTTCCTTCCACTTTAACAATCCTAAGGACGGAGAATGGGAAGAGAAAAGATGGGATGAACAAGATCTCAGGGAAGTGCTTCCTGGTCAGTAAACAGCTTAGGAGAGAGATGGAATGACAGGTGACGGTGGGGAGGCTGGAGAGAGAGATCTCCCCTTATCTCATTCACCTTTCATATCCTCACTCATCCATTACCCCAGATCCCACTCCAAAAGCGTTCTTAAGGATCTGGAGGGTGATGGGAAAGATAAAGAGAAAAGGATATGAAAGGATGGGCAATGGCGGCGGCAAGAGATTAAGAATAAAGCCGCCAGAGAGCGGAAAGCCGCCGGTCAATTAATCTCTGACATCGCTTCGTCCCTGTCTACGCTCTGTCCCTTCGCTCTCACTCTATCACTCACCTTCCCTACCATTCCCCTCGCTTCCATCGCGAGCCAAAAAAAAAGTGAGGGCTTGGAAGGAAGGGGTGTGAGACAGAGAGTGTGGGAAGGCATGTCATCTCTTTGCTTTCCTTCCTATGCCTTCCACCACTTTCCCACTCTCCTGTAACCAGGTTGAGCTGAAATACACATCCACCAGCTTTTGAACAAACAGCATACGCTTTGAAACACGAATGAACGCTGGACTCAACCAAGTTGTTGTGTACTCAAACACACCAACCGACCATGTGACGATGCGTGAATTCAGCACTGCAATTATGTGTGTTCTTAGTAAGAATAGGAGTAGGAGTAGGAGTAGGAGCAGGAGTAGGAGTAGGAGCAGGGGTAGGAGTAAGATTGGTGGCATTTATAGCAGTAGCAGTAGCAGGTATCAGCCTCAGTATCAGCAGTAGAATCAATGTCAATATCAGTGTGTTTCATTATCATTATCATTATCAGTACCACTAGCACGATCACTATCATTATCATGATCGTGATCATTATCAATATCATTGTATTATTGCTATGTTTACTGTTACTGTTGGCGGCTGCTCCAACCTGTCTGGGAGTTGAAAAGCAGTTGTGCGATTCATCAGAAAGCCTTGACCTCAAACCAGCTGGGCAAATCCTACGTTCCCATCACAGCCTCATCGTCTTCCTCATGTAACTCCTGAGGCAAATGGGAAGCGCTCGCTTCGTCCCTTCCCAAAACTAACAATGGAATGTCCAAGCATATTGCCACTTTCTCACTTGATGCGATCAAGCTCGCATTCGTCCGGCAAACGGGGATGGATAGGTGGGCATGTCTTTTTGGGGGTACCCTTGGTGGGAATTTGCTTCAGAAAAAGGCTCAAAAATCTAAACCCGGTACTGTATGGTGGGCGTCTGGTGTATTACACGTGGGAGTTTCGCACTCGAACGAACGTGAACACTTCCTGCAATCTCGAACTTTCGCAAATTCGTTGCCGGGATGGTTTTGAAGTCGTGGACCTCGACAACGCGCTGTGGAAGGGCAGGCTGTGCGATTTGCTTTGAAGGTCGTTTTACGATTCCGACCTTTTCGGCATCACCTGTGAAACCCAGAATACGTTGCCTTGTTCAGCTAGAAAGAGCTAAGTCTCACGTAAGTGAATAGACATCACACGCTCAGACTCACCCTTGCTTCGCTTTGTGTGCTAAGCTTTCTCACGTAAGTGAATCGAGCAACGCTCAGCTTTCTCGCGTTGATGGTTCCAAACCATCTTTGTTGTTGAGTGCCTCACTTGCGCAAAGGACCCGGACATAAAAGTTTGGGTCCTTGACTTGGAACTAAACTGGAAAACCGAAAGGTAAGGTCGGATTTGGACAACCGAGGTGCACTGTAGCAAAAGCCATGGCCACCATCACCAGCAGCACGCAAGCGTAGACGTTGCGCCCCCCAAAGTCCAGCATGGCCCGTGCAATCACCGGCGCGATAAAGCGAGCAATGCTGACCGCGCTGTAGTTCGCCGCACGAAATGCTTCCTGTCACGGAAAGAAAAGCAATGGGCTCAGCTTGCCGGGCGTTTCTCAAAGAGTCGGTCCCTGAAATGGCTGCTGGGTTTCCTTTTGGTGTCCCGACCAACCAAAAAATAATAGTTCCGGAAAAAGCATAAAACCCCCATGCGTGCCAGGTCAGTCCTGGCTGAAGTCTGTGTCAGGTATTGCAGCCTTCGATCCCCAGCCCTCCGCGATGCCATTGGACACGCTGGCACAGCCGTACACGAGGCCGTCGGCCTGCGCCAGCGCCACTTTTGGCCGGTTTGAGACGGTTTTCTTGGACATGTATGTGGGGGAGTTCTCGCTGTTTGCTGGGAGAAAATAAAAGCTAAACATGTTAGTGACCAACCGCCAAGCTGCGAACAGCAAACCTGCCGCTCCCGTGCCAAAGTCGAAGAGGAAGATCACGCCCACCAGCGAGATGAGGTTGCTCCCGGCAAAAACCACGGACTCTGACAGAAGCTTCCGCGACATCAGCATTGCAGAAATGGCTGCGAAGAACAGACTCGTGGAGGACACAACCGTGAAGACTGCACCACAGGATTCAATCGACCAGCCATAAGACACCTCCAGCAACATGATGGTGCTTACCTCTATAGAAGCTGCCTGGTATTGCCGCTCGAATCCATATTGAATCATGTTCGTTACAACCTCCTGACGCTGCTGTGTGTCCAACTCCTCAACACCCGGCTCTGTCTGCTCTTCAGGCTCATCCTCGCAGGGTTGGACGATTTTCCGTGTTTACCATGTCTTTTGCGCAGCTTTTGTTTAAACAACCTCCCAGCTCCACCAATTCCCCTGCCTCCTCCTTGATGGGGGGAAGCACTTTGGGCAACGCCATGGCGAGGAGAATGCTGGCAAGTTGCATGATCATGCTCTGCGATAGGTAGACCCAAGCCATTAAAGACTCTGGCGCTACTGGCTCGCCTTGTTTCACGCGCAGGCTGATGATCGCAAAAATCCCCGGGCCAACCAAAACAAGCCATTAAAGACTCTGGCGCTACTGGCTCGCCTTGTTTCACGCGCAGGCTGATGATCGCAAAAATCCCCGGGCCAACCAAAAAGCCCCCGTTTCTGGCGCACTGCGTGCAAATCATCCAGAAGCTCTTCTCACTGTGCGGCGTGAACTTGGACCACATGACCATCAAAGGGACCAATGGCAAGGCCCCGATGAAGGAACTGATCTGTCCCAGGCCAATCAGAAGCCAAAACAGCGCCTGCTTCGTCGCGACGCTGCAACCCGCCGCGGAATTGGTCACCACGGCTTGCAGCAGCAGCACCACGTAGCTAGCCACCTGCGCACCAAGGATCAAGGTACGGGCGGAGGCCTGCAGGGTGTGGCCAACTGCTTTGAGCACCACTTAAACAACAAGCCGCATCAACTGACTCTCTCCTGCAAGCAGCGCGCAACGCTTGTCCGTTCAATCTGTTCCACCGAATCGACCCCCAAACGGTTGGATTGTGCCTGCTGGTGCTGATGCATGGGTCAGCCGCGGTGTTGAGCTGTTTCAAATTGCATCAACCCAAAACAAATGCACACGCTAAGCCTCATAGAAAGCGAAGCATCAATGACCAAGGATCTGCCTGCGCCAGAGAGGAGACAGTGAGTGGGATCGGAGGGATGGTGCGACGTTTTTTCACGAGAACGGTATCGCCACACATTCCTGCCGCTTCTCTGTGACAGAGAGCACTTCCGCTCGTTTCATACACGCTCATGGTCTGAGTCCGTCAGACCAGCATGTGTGTGGGATGGCGCCGCTGCAGACTAGCGGTAAGGCTGACCAGCCGCTATCGAGATCGACCGTGTTGCAGCACCACAGCGCGGCGACAACTAGTTACGAACTAGTTCGGCAAGGCCATCGTGAGAGCCATGTGCTGGTAGGGCAGACATTGCGGCCCGTCTGACTTCGCCAAACATGTAGCCAGTGACGAGGTTGCCCTGGCTGTCTCTTGCGAGAGCTTGTGGTCACACAGGCGTGGGTGGTCTGAATGAGGCGGTGTAGGCTACAGTGAAACACACCTGCCTTTTGCGACTCTTTGCTGGTGGTTGTTGCTTGGATTCCTTCTTGTGAAATTCCTTTGAAGGGAACGCGTGCGAACTTGCGTGGCTGACTGGAGCCGTAGTCATCCACACAGCTCGTGACAGGGTTGATGGTAAGTATCCTAGCCAGTGATGGCGTCGCCAACTGGAAGCTGACGATAGGCCCTGTCATGGCCGTGCCCCTGGCAGGCGAGGTGCTCACGCAATAGCGCAACATGTAGAATGGTCAGGTGAAAAAGGGTTGGTTGTGCATGATGTGGCGCCAGTGTTCGCCGGTTCGGTTGCGTAGTGACTGTGGCAGGAGTTAGTGGCAGCAGTTCGCACGTCTGTGGGGAAAGTCCCAAGGCGCCTGACGGCACCGACCACGGAGTGGCAAACGTGGCCGGCCATGTGGCCGCACCAAGCGGCCGAGGTCACGTTCGGTCGCGGTGCAGTCGAGGTCGCCAAAGCCGGGCGTCATGCGGGCCGGGAACTTGGAAGGAGGGCAGCCGCGGGGATGGCCGTGTCGTGGAGCGGGCGGCGGCAGAGTGTGGGTGCCGTGACGCTGAAGTCGGCCAACGGATGCGCTCATGGTACGCCGGGACATAGAACTCATGTAGCAGTTGGTTGACAAAGCGAAGCCAAGGGAGAAGCCAACCGAATTCGTGGTGTTGGATGCGCTTGTTGCGGGTGCGAACGAAAGGTCACGAGGGGCCATCGCCGCCCTCCAGGTGGTTGGTAGATCGGCATCAAAAGCCGGCCCGAGTTGAAGCTCGGTCCCATTTGGCTGGTCCTTCTCGTCGAAACGGACATCAATCTGCCGGTCGTGCTTCATGCGCAAAGCACACGATGGTGATGTTTGGTCAGTTTTCCAAGCAAACCCTAACCAAAGGGTCAATGCTTGATGTTGTTATTCAAAACACAGGTGTCAACCACAGCAACATCCTTGGACAAATTTTGCCTAACCCTGCCTGCCTGATCCCAATTGCTTTCGCTCACCATTCTCTTGCTCACAGCTAGTGCAAGGAGAACAGCAACCAGCGAGACGCTAATAAAGAAGCCACTCATCGCCGCACTCTGCCCCATGCTTTTTGCGAAATCCAGCGAGATCGTCAACATCAACGCTTCCATGAGATACCAGTGAAAGAAAAACGCCAAGGTTGTGATCTGGAACGACATGGTGTTTGCATACTGAGGATTTGTCAGTAGAGGCTTGTTTCTTGCTGCTTGTATCTCATGAGCCAGGAGGACCAGGAAAGTAGAGGCTTGTTTCTTGCTGCTTGTATCTCATGAGCCAGGAGGACCAGGAACAAGCAGATCATACAACTCCAGGTGCTCGCTGTGAAAGGCACAACCCGGTCTGAGAAGTCATTCAGGTCTGCAGTCAGCGGACCATCTTCAGCGAGTTCCTGATTCGCGCCAGTGAGCAGTGCAACGATCATCCGCAAGGGCTGCAACCCTACCAATACCAAGCGTCTAACCAATTTAGGAGGACACTTTCCTGCATGAGCACGGGGTTCGGTACCTGTGAGCCAAGTGAGGCTTTGACGCCGCCGAGCATTCTACCGGCTCAATCATACTCAAATCAGAGCGTCAGTGGTTTCTCAAAAGAAGCATGGCTGGCAAGAGTGGAAAGTGAGCAAAGCGCTTAGGATTGCCGTGCAGGCATGTGAGCTAACACGACACAACTCACTACACCGAAATCACGTTTCTTTGTGAAACAAACATTCAGAGCCGAACTTCTGTCTGGGCTTTCGGTCGCAAAGATAAGGCTGTGCTCCGGGCATCAGCGTGAGAGGTTCGTCTCCCTAACAAACGGAAGGAAACGATGCAGCGAATCGGTGGATCTGTCTCATACAATAATTCCAGAGGAGTTTTGCTTGGTGGCTCCCCACCCAAAACTTGTCAAGCCCCAGGAATGGTGTCCAACTCTTTTTCCGCCAGCGTCACTTTGCTGAGTTGATGTCCTTGGTGCAACTGGTCAATTCGTAGTTCAAGTTGAGCGCTCTTTATCATTTTTATTTCTTGTTCGTTATCTTCTCTTGGCTTCCCTTTCTCTTTCTCTTTCTCTTTCTCTTTCTCTTTCTGTGTCTCTGTCTCTCTGTCTCTCCCTCCCTCTTGTGCTTCCGTTGTCTTCTTCATGTTCTCTTTGTCCTTATCTCTTTCTATTTCTATTTCTCTTGTTTTGTCTTCTTCTTGTTGTGTTGTTTCTTCTCATTCCTTCCTTTTCTCTTTCACTTGTTATTCTGTGTCCCTTCTCTTTCATGTTCTCTCTCTCTGCGTTTCTTCTTTCTCTCTTTTTGTACCTTTCTGTCCAGCTGTCTATCTATCTATCTATCTATCTTTCTATCTATCTATCTCTCCTCTCTTTCTCTCTCTCTCTCTCTCTCTCCCCCCTAGCTAATTAATTTGCGCAATCGATCTTGTCATTCCTGTGTCTGTCTATGTACGGTTCTACTTAGCTGGCTATCCAATCATTCTAGCTTCACTTTCCACCAATCCATCTACCTGTTCTGTTTTCATCTATCCGTCTATCTGTCTTTCCAACTCTTCTAGCCAGCTAGCTAGCTATCTATCCGTGGCACTACTCATGTGTCAAATGATCATTTGATTCTTTCTGTCTGTCCTTCAACTCTCTCGTTTTATCCATTGTTCCATTTGTTTATCTTCGTCTCCTTCTTACTGCCCAGCTATCTACTCTTACTTTATGTCTATCTATCTATCTACCAGATGTGTGACCAAAGCTCTCCAACATGGGCAAAAATATTGGAGTAGTCACACCATCTGCGCATGACTCTGCCAAAGCGCTGTGCCTGTCGCAAAAACTTTGCCCGACCCGTCCCGCTTGACTCTTCCCCACAACAGGGGAAAACACGCAAAGGGCGCTCAAATTGAGCACTCTCTATCCCCAAGCGCTGCACCTGTCATACAATCTGAACACTCTGTCACCTGCTCTCTTTGTCTCTTTTTCTTCTCTTCTGTTTTTCTTCTCTTATCCTGTCTTCTCTTCTTTTCGTTTCTCCTTCCGCGCTCATCTACTTGTTCAGCCTTTTCTTCTCTTCTTTTCTCTTCTCTTATCCTTCCGCATCTACTTGTAAACGACAGCTAGCCTTCCCTTAGCCCCAGTACTACGCAAATTTCTTCAAAAATTCCAGAGAAAAGGACCGACCAATAGCGAAAGAATAGGCGGAATCTACAAGCGCATCTGTACATGTTGAGGAAGAAGCACAGTCCACTTGGGCTGGAAAAAGTTCAAGTTATCAAGCTTGCAAGCATAGACTTGCCGTGAGAAATAAAAACCAGGTGGCTCCCGAAAGAAAAACGGATTGGTCCCGCACAAAAAAGCCGCACCTGTTGGTTGGTGCAAAATCCCCTGCTTTTTCTATCCAGGTCATTGTGGCTTGTAGTGAACCCGTCCGGCGTCCGGCACTTTGGGGCCAAGCCATCGATGTATCTCGTCTTTTCTGGAATCGGTACCCGCATTGTTTTGTGGTTTGAAAGGAAAACCCAGCATTTTCAGGGCCCTGGTAAGGAAAAGAAGAACACACACCCAGATCTGCAGATTCACATGGATCCCAACAAAACAAGCCAAGTAGCAATCTCCCTTCGGCCCAAACATTCACTTGTTTGGCCCTCCCCCCCAATCCTTAAGTGTGGCGGGTTGCACCGGTGCACTCTACAATCTTTGGACTCCCCTCGTGTTTGCCAAGTCTGTTCGTCCCTGTCCAAACCAATGCGCGAGCCTGCAGAATCAGAAACTCCTTTGTCGGCTTAAACCAAACGAAAGTTTGACAAACCGGCGGGTCTGCGGGTCTGTCTTTCTTTTTTGCTCCGAAAATTGAACGGCTCTCCTTTCGGCTTCCCCAAACCAGCCCCATTCGGCTAAAGCATCCGTCTCCTCGCGGCAGAGCTCAGGGTCCAGCACCATGCGGCCCGAGGCCTGGAACTTCCACGAAGAGCCCCGCCGCTGTTCCGATGCTGTGGCCGTTGTCAACACCCATGGGATCCCGTTTTGGGTGGGTAGGTGAGGTCACTACCTATTTTAGTGGGGATTGGGATGTGAAAACTGGGGGCTCACCGAGGTTTTGACCCATAGCCTCTCCTCTTGGAACCTGGCCGTGAACCGATGTCTCCTCTGGGAATCGGAGCCTCCAGAATCGCTCTTCTGTTTTCGGAACCCTTCTCTGGCAAGAGTTCGGTTCTTGGTTTCCCATTGGTGGAATTCAATAGCCTCGGCTTTGGAAAGATCTCCAATCCGCCAAACCAGCCCTGAAAAAAGTACCCTCGAAAAAGACGCGCCCAATTCCTCACTTGCCCACAGAATCTGGAAATGAAAGGTTAACCTTTTGGGACCTCTACTAAACATGACTCCCAAAAAGGGAAAGCCAAAAGGTCGAAAGGTGGACTCGCCTTGAACAACTGAGAATCTGAGGTAACTATACACTTCAAGGAGCTGATCTGAGCGCTTTTTTGGAGGAAATCTGTCAGAAGATCTGACGCCAGGATCGAATCGCGTGGCCCCCGAGTGCGACGCGTGGGTTTATCTGTTTGTTGAGAACCCCGAATGTTGGTTTGTTCTCTCTTTCTTTCTTTCTTTTTCGGGGGGGGGGGATCCCAAAAATAGTCACACCCATTTTGACTCTCAAGCAAATCGGTATTCAAACACTCTACATGCCGCATTGGTGGTCACGCTGGCGACACCTCACACAACAACTGATTTTTCAAGGCAAAGAGCTTCAGCATCCGCCAAAACCCTCTCAAACGACCGCCTCGTTGGTCTTGGTTGTCTCCCAGCTGATCACGCTGTTCACCTGGGGCCATCAAAAGGACTATTGAAGAAATGGCCGATCTCTTTCGTTGGGAGGTCCCTCAAAACATTGCAATCTGTCGAAGCGCAAACGAGAACCATTGCCGGGGTGTCCAAAACTTTTGGCCTTTTGGATGCGGACAGCCCCACTCCAGTCTAAACACCCAAGTAGGCGACAACCAATTGGGGTCACTGAATTTCACCTAAAGTTGATGAGTTTTGCTGGTGGGTTGGTCTTGGACCCAAACCCAAAGCACCATTTTGGCCTGTGTGGGCAACCTGTTCCTGGCGGGCCTAGCAGGCCTAGCGGGCCTAGGGGGCCTAGCGGGCCTAGGGGGCCTAGCGGGCCTAGCGGGCCTAGCGGGCCTAGCGGGCCTAGCGGGCCTAGCGGGCCTAGCAGGCCTAGCAGCCTTCCCTTCCTTCCTTCCTTCCTTCCTTCCTTCCTTCCTTCCTTCCTTCCTTCCTTCCTTCCTTCCTTTCCTTCCTTCCCTCCCTTCCTTCCTTCCTTCCTTCCTTCCTTGCTTCCTTCCTTCCTTCCTTCCTTCCTTCCTTCCTTCCTCTCCTTCCCCTCCCTCCTTTCCTTCCTGTCCTTCCTTTCCTTCCTTCCCTTCCTTCCCTTCCCTCCGTTCCTTCCCTTCTCTTCCCCTCCCTCCCTCCCTCCCTCCCTCCCTCCCTCCCTCCTTCCCCCTCACTCCCTCCCTCCCTCCCTCCCTCCCTCCCTCCCTCCGTCCGTCCGTCCGTCCTTCCTTCCTCCCTCCCTCCCTCCTTCCTTCCTTCCTTCCCTCCTCCCTCCCTCCCTCCCTTCCTTCCTTCCTTCCTTCCTTCCTTCCTTCCTTCCTTCCTTCCTTCCTTCCTTCCTTCCTTCCTTCCTTCCTTCCTTCCTTCCTTCCTTCCTTCCTTCCTTCTTCTCCCTTGCCCGATAAGAAGAACCAAACACAGTCCCGTAGATGACTTTCTGAGGCTCCAATTTGGATCTCTTTCCGACGACCGTACCCCAAGGAGAAGCCGGGCGCTCTAGTGAAGTCTTTGAACCTAAAGACGTCTTGAATGCTGTTGGCCTGCGTGAATTCTAACAGGCAACCAACCGCTGGTTGGATGAGGTTGCGAATTCATCTGCCCAGCCTTAAGGGGGAAATCACAACAAGAACACCCGCTGTTCTGCCTAAATTCCACAGCAAACAACGATGAACAATTCTTCCTATCAATCCGGGCACACCAATATTGATCACACCTTCTTCTGAAAAGGAGGCTTCACGGGGCAAGAGGATCAGTCGGAGACCGACAAACCCTTCGTGGGGTCGCGACTGGATCAGTTGGGCTAGAAAAGACTCGAGCTTTCTGGTGCTTCACTGAATCAAGAAAGCCAACCGAAAGCTGAGAAAGCCAGAATTCAAGGAAGCTCAGCGCTCCGGCAGACGAATCCAGCCGAGAGCTCTCCTGCAACTCAGCGGGTCGGTCGCTGAAAATCAAACCTTCGGGTGGTCCCAAAACGGGCGGCTTCCGGTTTGCAGAACCCCCGAAAAGAATACCTTCAAGAATGAACACAATGTCAGTTTTCCGGAACTTGCAAAAAAAGAAAGATAAAACAGTGTAAGCTTCGCTGATTTTAGAGCCCAAGGTATCCTTGAGCCGGCGGGCCTTGAGGCTGGCCTAATAAAAATACCGACTGGTCGCAGCAGGGCGATATGGGGGGATCAAGTGAGGACCAGATTAACTAGAATGAGATGCAGCACCGAAGTTCGTCATGATCATAACTGAATAACGTGTGTCTCCGTGTATGTAATTATTTGGCCCCTCATAATCCCATGGAGCTGCTGCCAACACCCTGGCTTCCTTTGTTGGCAAGTGGGCATCCCAGGCCATACTCAAACAGAACCCTGCCCCCGTCCCAGCCCAAAAACAAAAAGGGCCGAGCCCACATGGCGCTCACAAAGAGCATTGAGACCTTTTGCAGGCATGGAACATCCATACAGTTGTGTGGTCCTCGAGTAAGGTCTGTCGTTCTGGACGTTTGAGGGTCCTTGGTTCTGAGGGCTGAAGTCTGCACACGTGACCCTAAAAAACCCTTACGACTCGCATGGGAGAGAAAGGGACACCCAGATTGTGTCTCGGCCCGAAGGAAAAACGATAAAGCCTGCGGAGAAAACGAAATTGTGAATGGGATACTAGTGTTTCGCAAAGTTGTCTGCGAAAGAAAACCACGCCCAATTGCCCATGCCCCCTTTACAGCAAACACTAAACTGTCGAGTTGGCAATCACCCCGGAGACACATGGAATCTTCCATGTGCGTCGTGCTCCATTCTGGCGTTGTTCAGCCAGAGCATGGTGCTCGCCGGGCGAGCGACTCTTGGAAACGCAAAGGCACCGGGTCCAGTTGCTCCATTGCCAAAAAACGCAAAAATTTATTTAAAGCGTCGCGTTCTGCACTTTCCTTGTTTTGGCATTCGGTGACCATGGCTTGCCAGTCTCCTCTCTCGTGTGACACCGCCCCCTTCACCCGACGACAGCGCCGCCCGCCTTGTCCAGGGCCGGGCTGTTGGTGGAGAAGAGCCAGCTGGAGGCCACCCCCAAGGACACCGGCACCGAGAAGTTGGTGGGCCTAACGAAGGAACCTTCGCCAGAACCCGACCCCACTTGAAGCCTGGAGAGAGCACGGAGAACGGAGTCGCAGTGATTCATGGCGAAGGTAACCTGGAGGAGGACACAACCAAAAACTACGTAGAGTCCCAAAACCACGTTGCACTCACTTCGGCAGGAGTGGATGGGCCGAGAGAAGGATTGCCGCCATGGCAACGTGGGAAGAAGGGTACCAAAGGCGAAAGCCAAAACACAAGCTCGAGCAAAGCCCTGGGAGCCAATTCAGCACCTGTCAACAACAAATGGTGTTCCTTGCAGCCACCCACCAAAAAGCCAAGAGGGAGGATCTCCCACTTTTGCCGCTTAGGACAAACTGAGGGAGGACAGCATACCGCTCTTAATCCTCACATGTTCAGAAGTCAGGACCGAGCAAGCCAAGGCCAACCGGGGTCGCAAATGTTCAACAAGCAACACTTTCAAGGACCCCGCAACCCTCAAAGACGGCAAGGCCGCAATCAGCCTGAGGGGTGGTCTTTGGGTAGATTGTAGCGAGGGGCATAGTGGAGGACATCCGGTGGCAACAAAGGAAAAACCCAAAAAGGTCCATGTTGGCCTTTCGACATGGAAGAAGAAAAAAAAACATGGTGTGGATCGTATAGGCCTTAGTTTTTGAAAGTAGACGGAACCATTCCCTTTGTATGGATCAGTAAATAACCAAACAAAACTGGAGAAAATCGCGCCATCGACTCTCACCCGACTGAGCGCAAATTTCGGGGGGCCGCGCATGGAAGACGCCGACAGGATGGAGGCGACCTCTCCGGCGTCCTCCCACCTGAGGCAAAAGCGTCCTCCTCCGGACATCCTACGGCTATTCAGAGCTCCACAAGAAGATGGGAATCCTGTCAAAAGCGCGGTCTTCTCACTTCAAAAGCAGCTATGGCCAAGAAAATGGGAATCCTGGGAAAAGCGCGGACTTTTCACCTTCGAAAGCAGCTTGACTATGTTCAAAGCCCGGCGTTTTTACAGTCAAAAGCAGCTTGACTATATTCAAAGCCCGGCGTTTTTTCACTTCAAAAAGGCAGCTTTGCAAAGACCACGGCTGCGGCTGCGTTGTCTGTCAAACTGCCCAAAGAAAAAGTATTGACGCCCCGAGGGTCGGCGAAGCAACTGCGCTGCCTAGCGGAACAAGCAATGGGAAGCTGTCAAAGTCGTCAAAGGAAGATTAGAAGGAACTTGCATACGGCAACTCCTAGCTCTTTGACACAAAACTAGGGAAGGAAGAAGCACACGCGGAAAAAACGCGCCCCTCAAAATGAAGCCAAGAGAATGCTCAAGCTGAAGCAGCTCTTTGAACCATCAAAACGACCGAAGCAAAGGAAAGCGAGGAACTCCGGGTCCATCACTTCCCAAATCGCGGGGAAATTGCTCCCCAACCCAAAGAGCACCGGCAAAGAACAACCAGGACCCTACAGGCCTCCTCAACCGCGAAAGCCTTCCAGCCTTCGTCCTTTGAAGGCACATCAAGTGCCAGCACACGTGGCCTTTTGTGCAAGGGTCCCTCAATTTGGAACAACGCCAACCCCCAGCCTGGTACCGGAACGGTCCACCAACAAGGTCGGCAGCGGCAGTGGCGCCTGCGAATGGCTTAGCCCTTGGAACACAGCGCTCGCCCCGTTCCTGCCCAAAGAATCCGAGCCATCCGGGCTCGGACTGAGGATAAACAGGGATCCGGATGCATGAAAAACACCCGAACATTGCAACTTGTAAATGGTGGTTTCCCTTTATGTTGGTGAAAAAAGCCGGGCAAAATGTATCTCTTAAGGAGCCCTGATAAAGGACCCGTTTCCAAAAGCCTCATGTTCGCAGCTCTTCCCATGGTGTCACAGTACCAATCAGAATCTGGGCAAGCCCCCGCAGCTCGAAACGATTTTCGGACCTATCCTGTTTTGAGGGACTCAAGAGGGGATCACTCAAAAGGAACAGGGGTCCCGATATTTCCCTCTTTGGTGATTTTAGACATCACCTTTTTGGCCCATGAAAGGTGAGTGTCCCTTGGTAGGGGTGATGTTCTAAGGGGAAATCTAGGGAACTCTGAGGAATGTCCGGCTTTCTCAGATGCTTTCGCCTGGCTCGCTTGGCTGCTGGCCTGGCACCGCAGCAAATGGGCTCTTCGGGACCACTGAAACTGGTTCTCAAAGTTCGCTTCGCCAACTGGGATCACCACGAAGCATTGGCAGTTCGGGATGTCGAGAAAGAAAAAAAAGGAAAAACAAGTTTCTGGGACGAATCGCGAGATTTTGTGACTTCGGGAATGTCATTTTGGCCGATCCCTTGGACTCATGCCACATACGATTCGCTGGGTTCGAGGGTCCTTGAAGGTTTCTGCCGGGCCGATTGTCCATGCTCACTTTGCCCATGGAATCAGCTGGTGGTGAACCAAAAGCGCATCCGCAAAACGGATGCTTGGTCAGGATCCCCAAATGTTGCCTTGTCCGGGTGGAATTTTGACGGAGAGCAAGTCTCACATGCAATCGCAGGTGGTTGAACAGCCTGGAAGAAGGTCACATTGACGGCCTGAGGGCCTGTGATGCTTTTTCATGGCCGACCGGAATGTAGGCCACGGGGGGCCACGGTTTGCCGCGCCCAAAGAGCGCTTGTCTCAATTGTCTCGGGGACCCCTGAAAACGTGCTTCTTCTGTTTGGATTGAAAGCCAAGGTGGCAAGGGCCCTGTCGAAGCTTCACAACTCCGCCGGGGGCGCGCAGCCCATGGCAACAACAAGCGGCGCTCCGCAAACCCACGCTTGGGGGCGCAGAGTCGCACAAAGGCGGCCACAGCTGTCTGCTTTGCGCAAAAGGCTTCTCTGTGCGTCTGAAGTGCTAAACGACCTGAAGCCTTGGTGACTCGTACATCCTTCGTATTGAACCAAAAGGCACGGCGAGAGGCGAAGGGTCCGCAATGCAAAAAATATCATCAAAAAGACTACCCGGGGCAAGTGGTTCCCAGAATGTTGCGGGCTACATAAGGAATGCTGCACTGGTCAGGGTTGCTCCGAGCCTCAAAACGAAGACCAAACCAAAAGGTAGACAAGTGGTTGTTATTGTTTTTTTAATCTAGCGGCCGTCTGCGATCACGCTGGTCCGCGGTACCGATCAGTAGATGGGGTAGAGAGTCAACTGCAGGCACTGAGTCCACCACAGGACACATCTGATCGCTTCGCCAACTGAGCCATACCGGCACCCGAAAGGGTAGACAAGTAAATCCTTTTGTTTTCTCTTTCCACGGGGTCAGGAGCAACCCTCTCGAAATTTGATTTGGGCATTGTTGCAAGCGTTGCTAAGAACGGGACCGAACAGGCGGTCTATTTACAACTTAGGCAAACTGGAAAAGCTATGAGGCGCCCTGTGAATCGCAAGGACGACGCCAGCAATTGACGCGTCAAAGCGCTTGAACAGCCCTGCGTCCTCTGCGCGAATGTCACGCAACAATGCTCAAAAAACATGGCAGAGTACACACAGATCTCACAAGTAACAAAATGGAGGAAAACGCGGGGGAAAGGTGGGCAGAAGAGCAGGGAGATGACCGGTGGAGCAATCATTGGCAAGAGCAAAACACTTCGAAGAGTTGGCAGAAGAGCGGGGGGAAAGAATGCAAGGGAGAGCAGAGAGAAGAGCAGACCGAGATTGAGCAGGCGATGCGGGGAGCGAAGAAAGGCAAAAGTGCTCAGAGAAGAGTGAAGCAAAGCGAGGAACAACTCCCTCCAAGTTTGATGTTTCTGTGTCACGGAGTTGTGGGATTCACTGACCATTTTTTGCCAGTTCTAAGTTATAGGCAACATGCGTTGCTCAAACACTCACATTCCCCCAACCAGTGACGACCAAACAGAGTTGCCCGAGCTGAGCAAAAGCACACTGCGGTGCACAGTTCCAGCTCCGAAAAAGCAATATCCACCCCTTTGTGAAACGAGTTTTACTGCGAGGTCAAATATTCAAGAACTTTTCGCGATGTCGTGCCGAGGGCATTGCGAAGGGCTCTTCCGTGCGGAGCTCTTGGTCAACTTGCGCAGAGTAGCTTGCACAGAGTCACCAGCATGGAGATATCAGGAGCTCTTGGTCAACTTGACGCAGAGTAGCTTGCACAGAGTCACCAGCATGGAGATACCAGCATGGAGATACTCGCGCAGAGTTACTAGCACAGAGTAGCTTTCCTAACTTTTCCTTGCGAACCGAAAAGCGCCTCGTCGGTAACACATGGTCTATTGCCAAGCGTTCCAACTGCAAACTTACAAAAGGTTCATCCTGATGTTTCACATCATGCACACACACGTGTTTGAGTGGGTGCTCCAAACGTAAACCTTTATCACCCCGCCTTTGCCATGTGGCTTTGCCATGTGGCAATCTTTCAAAGTGGCTTTTGGGGAAAACATGCTCGCCTTTCAGTCTATACAGCTCAAGGCGCTACGCACTTGTGAAAATCCCTGGCCCCTTTCATCAAGCCAATATGGGAAAATTCTGGAACTCATCTCCCAATGCAAATCCATCCATCTGCCATGCACATAGGAATGAATATCAACTGCACTCACTTCCTGAACCATCTGACGTCAACGTCTCACCAGTCAACGGATTTATACCTTCTTCCCTCAGTTGATCTGCCCACGTTGTGTCGTCCAGATAGCTACTGCTCCGTCTCATTGCTTCAGGATCTCGTCTTGCAAACTCAGCATCGCTGATCTCCTTGCTCTGCTGTCGCTCCACCGCTCTCTCAATGATCACGAATCGTCCAATCCACTCCTGAATTTGTCCTTTCACAACATCCAGTTCATGCCATATCCAACTCATCTGTCGAGTTTCGCGCTCGTCCTCTCACAAAGCTTGCACCTGCGAAATCATATCTTCCACACTGTAATGTAATCTCTCCAGTCTGCTCCAACCATTCAAGAAATCCAAAACACATCAGAAATCCACACACGGCATATAGTGTCCAAATACTGTAAATCACATTCAATACATATTGCAAATGTACATACACAATCACGCTGTCTCCATGTTCAAGCTTCCTGCCATTGCTTTTCCTGACAGCTCCAATAATAACGCGTACATCAGCTTCTCCTTCATATTGCATCCAACCACTGTCGAATGCTCTCTCTCAAGTCTTCTCACACTTGATTCACTCTGCACAATCACTCTGAACACATCTTTCATCGCTCTTCGCCTCTGAAGAATATTCCGAATCTCCTCCAGCTCATCTGCGCCATATGGAATCTCATTTCCCTGCCTAATACCAATCAGGCATGCCAAACCTTTCATCCTGGCTTGACTCAGCAACTTTGTGTTCAGATCTGCTGGGTTCAGCTCTGTGGGCACTGGCCTTAAAACGCACTTCTTGTCAGCTACTGCCTTCTGAAGCCATAGTGCACGTGTTGACAAGTGTCTGGTCTTCGAAACTCCAAGCCTCTCGCCCACCTGTCTTGCCGAAGAACTATCTGTCATCGAACGTTCTGCGCCTCCATTTGCTTGCTTCGAAGTTGCAATTCTGTCTCTGCTTGCCAAACCCAATCTCGCTCTGCAGGCTTTCACTGCCAAAACAACTGCTCTGATTGAGTTCTCACCATCACTCTGAAAAATTGGGTTTTCATCTGCAAACGTCATGCTGTGCCGCACAATCTCTGATCATGTACTTGACCCCTCTGGGGCCCTTTTCGCAAACGGGAATTCCCAGAATGCTACCATGCTCTGAATCATGCACCGCAAGAAACTTGCAATCCCCCCAGAATCCATAATCCATGGAAAACACAACACCTCCATCACGACATGCGGTCGCTTCTGGCTTCGTCTCCACGTCTGGGAGATTGTCTTCCCTGCTCCTGGCGCGCACACATGCTTCACACGACGACAACCTTGGATGGTGTGTCAACTCATGCTTCACCAAATCCTCTGGAGAAACATTTGCTGGCTTCCACTGGCTCTCTCCCTTGTTCCGCATACAGTTTCTCTGCAACCTCAAGCGCTGACTCATTGTACACAACTAAGCTGTGAGCCAATAGCCTCCTCCATAACTTCCTCTTGTCTCCAGAAGTCGCAAGAGACCATGTTTTGCACGCGTTTCTCAACTCTCGATTCGAAGACTTCTCGGTTACCTCTGAATCTCCAACCTTGATCTCCATACATCCTGCTTTGTCAATGCAAGGTTTCGCTGCTGCAATCACTGGCTGAGGACCAAGCTGACCTTCTGATTCGTTAAGGCATGTTGCACTGCTCCTAGCTTGAACCCAAACATGAACCCCCAAAAGAACAAGCAAGTCCGAAGCGGCCGCAGTTCTTTTTACCGGGATTGCTGAAAGTAGCACTGCTTCCAGGGCACTGGTGCGCCTGGAACAGGAGGTGCGTTGACCCCCGTGAAACTGAAAAGGCAACACAATGCGTGTCCTTGCAAATGAAGGCAGTGCTTGCCGGGCGTGGCACGCGTGAGTCGGTCCGGAGACCAGAGTTGGTCCGGAGACCTGGTCCGGAGACCACCAACGAAAGTGCAGGGCTTCTGCGACCTGTACTTGCAGAGCCTTGTATAAGGCAGTGCAGGGTGGGTGGGTGGGATTCAAATGAAACCGCAGGTTTGGGTCAAGGCTAGGAGCAAAACGGCCACCGCGTAGTTCGATTCACAACATGCCCTAAACACAAGGGAAAAGAAACCCTAAGCGTTAAGGCATGTTGCACTGCTCCTAGCTTGAACCCAAACATGAACCCCCAAAAGAACAAGCAAGTCCGAAGCGGCCGCAGTTCTTTTTACCGGGATTGCTGAAAGTAGCACTGCTTCCAGGGCACTGGTGCGCCTGGAACAGGAGGTGCGTTGACCCCCCCTTCAGTGTTTCAGGCAACCCCGGTATCAGCGAGCCAGCTGGGCCGCCGGCCTCGTCACCCGCCCTTCAGAGTGGGGTTGTACCTGGAAGGGGAGATGTCCGCGTGACAATGCACGCTTGCGGCTGTGCGCAGCCTGTTGCTCAGGGTCTGCACTTTTTTCGGTCAGAGCGGCTTGATGTAAGCGGCTGGCTGACGCAGCCAGTTTTTCTGGCTGACAGGGCGAAGACGGCCATTTGGTCGCAATGGATGCAAGTAAGGCTGGCTAAGCAGTGCTGGAGGCAGCTGCCAGATGTTCCGGGCGCCAGGGCGCATCCATCGGACACAGCTGAATGCCTTGGCCTGACCTTGCTAGGCCCACAGGGCTGAAGCGTATGCGACTTTCAGGGCGATGGCTGAATCGGGCCAACCGACCTCTGCTGAGATCGTCCGCCCAATCATTGCACCTTCCTGGAACGTGCGTCGGCTGCAGCAGCACATTGTGAGCGTGAGCCCAGAAGGCTGTTAACGGCACGAAAAGTTGCAACGGCCAGGAGGTCGTGAACAACTTGTTAAGGCTTGCTTCCGTTGCGGAATTGTCCGTGCCTGAAGGCATGCTGAACGAGTAGTGCCCACCACCAATGTGGCTGTGGGTTGCTTGCGTCACCACAGACCTGGGCAACGAGCTCGCCTCCCTGGACCGGGAGCTGCCCGAGGAGCACCGCACCAAGCGGCCCGAGGACCGCAACGCCACGGCCGTGATCGACCGGGGCATCCAGACCCTGAAGAAGGAGCCGCACGAGACGGTCTACGGGGCCCTAGAGGACGTGGAGCGGCAGCCGCAGGCTCCCACCAACAGCTTCAACCCCCAGTATGGGGCTGCAGGCCGTGGACTCCATGACGGTCCGCAGCACCGAGGGGCGGGAGGCCCTGCCGGCGCCCCAGCGGCAACGCCGCGGGCAGGCTGACGAGGCGCGGCCGGCCCGCTGCGGCAAGGCAGCTGGACGACTTCTTGGGGCAGCCCAGGAGGCCGAGGCCAGCACAAGGAAAAAAACATGTTAGCATATTGATGGGCTTTGGGGCCAAATCACATGTAGCCAATTCCACATGTTCATGCGTTTGATTCGTCACTCACCGGCTGCCCTCAAAATGCAAGCATTGAGAAAAGGAAACAAAAGGTCTCAACACCCTAAATCGTTCCATGGCCTTCCTCGGTTCCCCAATCTGCTCGTTCTGCACCTAGAACTTGTTTTCCTCATGCTCCGCAATTCTTTGAGCCCCGAGATCCAATTCTAGGCCAGGAAATGGCACAGCAGCAACAATTCAGCCTTCAAGGTTTGGCCGCCCTGGTTTGATAGAAGGCTCTACCAGCGTAGAAGCCAAAGTACTCCTGGTACTGCGCTTCAGATACGAAGATCAAGCGCTGTCCGCCGCTTTGTGGCACAGTGTTTGTCGTTGTCATCAAAAGCACCAGGATGTCAGCTTTGTCGCATGCTTCTAATCGAGACTCGCCCTTCTTGCATTGCAAACATTCAGAGATGGTGTGATGGTTGCCCTCTGCCCCCACCTCTTCCGCAGCTGGAGCTCCGGCGGCATTCACCACTAAAACACGTTTGTCAGTCAACGTCCCGGATTTGGCAAATTGCAGATGCCGGTTGATGACCTTGGTGCTTTTCAAGCTGTCAGGCTGGATCACTGCACCCCTGTGTAGATCGGCAATGTCAACTACTTGTCCATCCTCAAACGCAGACGCTCGCAACACTCGAAACCTGGCATTGAATTCTTCCCACTGTTGCCAGGTTGGTTCTGACTCAAACAAGTGGTAGTCCATCAAGTTCCACGGTTGCAAATCGTCAGAGAACTTAGGCGAACTCAGCATCAAGTGCAACCAAATGTAGGGCAAGTCGATGCGGTACAAGCACTGGGAGGGGTCGCCGTCCTTGAACTTAACGCGAATAAGCTCCACCTTCTCAGGATCTAGATTGCCGACCGTGTCTCCAGACCAAATCCATCTGCCTGAAACAGCTGCGCGAAGCAGTTCCTTGAGGTCTGCCTCCGGCTCAAGCTGAATGGCGTCGGGATATTTCTGCCTCAATTGTCTCATAACTGCACCCACCAAGGCAGTTGCTGCAGCGTTGGGCATCTCCATCAAGGCCTCTAGAAGGCACTCCAAAGCTCTGCCATGCCCGCCCATGTCTTCGATCAGAAGGTCTTTTAGGCGGTGGCCGGGCAGCACCGGCTGTTTGTTGCGGGTTACGGCGGTCACGCGTGGCAGCTCCAGAAAAACTCGGGCCTGGGGACTGCCAGCAAGTCCACTCTTCACATTTTGCAAAGCGGCCACACAGGCTACGACAAAGGGGCCTTCCTTTTGGTTGACGAGGCGGCAGACCTCCTGCATCACCTGATAGAATGGCAGGTCCTTGCCCACAGCATCACTGCGGTCAGTAAATCCAGGCAGACCTTGCATCCCGTCGACTCCGATCACCACCGTGCTATTATTGAGCTCATCACACAGCACAGCTGCAAAGACATCCTCTGCAACAAGGCTATCGGAGCATTCGACGCGGAATTCGGCGAAGTCTGCTGGAGCGCCGACCTCCCGAAAAGCCTCCTTGTTTGCATTCCTCAGCTGCCACAGCATGCGGCATGCCACAAAGCGTTGGGCATTGAGCTCCTCCGTGGCCCAGTCCCCGGGAGAGAGGGCGTTCTCGCAGCTGATCATGAAGCTCGTCGTTTCCTTGCTGAATTTCAGTTTCTGCCTTTCAGACACATTCTGCAAGCACTGCTCGACCAGGCCCGGGAACTCTGTCAGCAACCGGGACTTGCCTTGCCCTGGGCCTGCAAATGCAATGAACAAAGGATGAAGCTGTTTGTCACTGTTCTTCCCCTTTTGCTCGTGCAGCTTCTGGATGGGGATCTGCATGCGCTCACGGAGCTCCTCCTTCCCACAATAGTCCCATGTGGCCCCAACTGTTGCAAGCAGTTGGTCGGCTGCTCCAAACTTCAACTTCTTCGCGAGCAACTTCTCGCACCAACTGCTCCGTGCCTGTCTCCAAAATCGGGTGCGGAGGAGTGTAAGGACATCAGCAATTGTTGGATTTATCGAGTCGGGTGGCTCCGCCTCAGCAAAAGAATTTCAAATCAGGCAGATATGAGCAGGTACATCTAAAATTGAACAATAGAAGGGGATGGAATGGCAGCACAACGGGCCAAACCATCGAACAGGAACTCTGCCCGTGGATGCAAAGCCGGGAATGTATGGTTGAACTCACTGCATCAAAGAGAACATTCACAGAATGCACTTGGGCCTTCAGCAGCCAGGACCCCAATGGGTGCAGAGACATAAAGACATCAGAGTTTGCCCTCCCTCTCCCCGACGGCAGAAGGGCAGGTCTTGCTCTTTGAAAAGCAAGCTGAAGGCAATGACAAAATCACTCACAAGGATCAACGGCACGTCTCAATCAATGTTGACCGGCAGGAATGACCGACATCCCCGAATGGCAAGGAATGGCAACCATCCGTTCATGGGGGGCTCCATACCGAGCCTGCCAACGACACGAACCGCCGCAATCTGCACAAATGCTATCTTGGGATTTCCTGTTTCTGTGGGTGTTGATCAGGGCAGCCCCACCAAAAGCATTTGCGGGCCGCGCGGGGGAATTTCCAAAACCGCACGCAACGACCAACGTCCCAGAACGCAGCCGGCCGGCGGAAGCGACCGACTCAGCCCGCCTCGGACTCCTTCGTCCGGCCGCTTGCCTTCGCCTCCTTGACCTCCTCCTTCGCCTTCTCCACCTTCCTCTCCGCCTCCTGCACCTCCTTCTTCGCCTCCTGGACCTTCCTCTTCGCCTCCTGAACCTCCTTCTTCGCCTCCTGAACCTCCTTCTTCGCCTTCTCCACCTTCCTCTCCGCCTCCTGCACCTTTGTCGCATTGCCCGAGTCCTCCGCCGTCTCCAAAACGGTGGCAGCTCCAGCGAGACGCCTCACCGCCATTGCTTCCTGCTCCTGGGCAGTCTCAACCTGCCGCTGGGCGCTCTCAACCTGCCGCTGGGCCGTCTTCCGCTGCTGTCGCGCCAGGAGCAGGTCCTGCCCGGGCCGACTCCCACGCCGAGCACTCGAAAGCGCTCGAACGCGCTCGAACGGACGGCCTCCTCCAATGCCGTTTTGGCTGCTTTGGCCTGAAAAGCACCCACAACAAACGTGCATTTTGAAAATGTCACGAAAACGCTTGTGAATCTGACCTGTTGGTAAAGGAAGCAAACACTGCTGCCTCCGCCACAAACTTCCGCAGCTGCTTCTCCAACTCGGGCTTATTAACCCGAACCTTCCACTTCCCTGCTGGATCTACCAGCTTCACTCTTCCTGAGCTCAACCGCGCCTGAAAATCCACAACGAACGTATTGACGTGCTGCTAAAGCGGCGAATGACCACTCGCATGTCTTTCAGCGTGCCGTTGTCCACAACCCGTTTGGCTTCTGCGACCACCTGAGCGAGACAAGGCTGGGACGTCGCTTTCTCTGAAGGTCCGCCGCCTTCTCGAGATCCAGCCGGTCCTGGCAGCCAAGAAGCCCAGCGTTCAAGCTTGATGCACGTGTCCCCCATGCCTCGGCAATGTCGTTCTGGCGGCAACCGGCAAAAGATGCGAACAGGCTTCGGGTCGGAGGAGTCCTCTTGCGCAGGCCGGGCGCGCCGAGCGACTCCGGCATGCAACGGGTGCCGTTTTGCCACCTGAGAGAGCAAAAGTGAAATTTGCTTGCAAATGCGGGCAACTCTGAGAACTGGGCCAATATGCTGTCCTGGCACGGCAGCACGAAACAGGAACACTCAAGGGAGGGACATCATGGTCCTTCAGCCCAGGAACTCCTCGCGCAAAGTCTTGAGAATCGAGAAGGGACTCCTGAAACCCGAAAGTTTTCGAGAAAAAAATGTGTCCCAAGACCCAGGCCGTGCTCGGCTGCAGAAGCAGCGCCAACGCGATCCCGAGGCAGAGGCACATACCTGGCCGCTGCCTACCGCGGGCACGGTAGCGTCACAAGCTTGCCAGCCTCGGCTTTTTGTCCTGGTCCGCATCATCGCCATGGCTATTCGAAAAGCGCTTGAGCGGCCTGCGATTCCTCAAGCACTGGCAAAAGACCCATCGGGCAACAATTGCGAGCTGTTGTTGTGTCAGTGTTGATGAGTACCCTCGAGCCAAGTTTCCAGAGCAAACGCAAGATTGAGTGGCTTCTTTGGCAACACCAATGTAGGGGTTTGGATGTTCCTCCTTTTGCTCCACTCGCGGCCTGAAGGTCGGTCGGGCCAAGCCTTGCAAGGCTTCGCGCCGTCCATCCGTCACTGACCTGCTGCCGCTGCATCAAAGTCCAATGAACGAGATACCAAACTGGCCTGCCTGCAAAACAAGCAACCGAAATCGGCACCGCGGAAGTCACAAGCTGTCGGGCCCTGCAGGGCGGGGGTTTCTGGGGTCCCTGGATCTTTTGGGGTCCCTGGCGTTTGTGGGGTCCTCAGGTTTCTGGGGTCCCTGGGTTTCTGGGTTCTGGGGTCCAACTCCCCCAGGTCCCCTAAGTCCCCGAAATCCCCTAACTTTCCTGGGCCCCCCCTTGAAGCGAAAGCTGCACGCGCACAAAAGCCCGAGCCGGGTGAACACGAAGTGCTCGCCACTTGCCGTTAAAGGTCCCGCGCACTGCTCCTAGCCTCAAACCACAAAGAACCCAGAACCCAAAAGCCGACAGCAAGGCGCACACCTTTTTACCGGGTTGCTTGGGAAGGTGGCACTTTCCTAGGGCACTGCGGTGCACCTAGGACAAGGGGCGAGATGTTCCCCCCCCTTGCGGAAAACAAGGTTGCAAGACAAGCGTGTCCTTGCATTAAAATGCCAAATGGGGGGCGTGGCAAGCGTGCCCACGCCCGCATCAACGGACCTGCGGGTCCAGAGACGCCAACAGCCAGACCGCGGGTCTGGGCCCTGGTATGAAGCTGAGAGTGCGCTCCCAGTTCATGTCCGGAGGGCTCCCAGCGGGGAGGGCTGTCCGGTAGGCCTAAGCAGTGGGTGGGCTTCAAACGAAACCAGGACTGCGAGTCCTAAACGTGAGTTTGAGGGCTAGGAGCACCAAATGGCGGCGGCGTAGGAGATTCACCCCAGACCTATAAACACAAGGGAAAAGAAAACCCTTGTGTTAAGGCATGTTGCACTGCTCCTATCTTGGACCCAAACCAGACCACCCAAAAGAACAAAGCAAGTCCGAAACAGTGCTAACTGTGCCAGAGTCTCGAAGCATGCGATGTACCGCTGTCCAGGCTTGACAAGGCAAGGCCATACGGCCCGTATGTCCCGCATGTTCCAGGTTTCGGCAAACCAAACCACCAGCCCCCTATCCCTACCAAGTCGTCTTCGGCACACGCATCCGCTGCTTGCAGCTGGTGTGGCCGCGCCAAGGGCTGAACGGGCGAGTGCTGAAAGCACAACCCCAGCCATGTAAGGCATTGCTGGCTTGACTTGGAAAGGCTAGTATATGGGTTATTGGGGTCAGCGATGCGCACCCATGTGGGTTTGCTAGTGCCGGGCACCCGCGGGATGTCCTGAGGGCAGTGCGTGGTGCGACCTGAAATTTCCAAGATTTTGGAGCCCACTGTGATCCACAAGCCGGGAAGGCTATGGCTGGTTTTGAGATCCTTGTTCAAGGATGCCCTGAAGGCTGACCAGATTTGAGGCGGTATCGAGTGCATCGAGCCTGGTGGGCTGTTGAGGTCTGAGTATAGTGGCGCTAGCCAGGATCTCAAACGCAGTGCAATGCTGGTGGCCCAAATGAGCAGGCCTATGCACTGCTCGAGTGTTTTGCGGAGTACCCGTCGTTTCTCAGCAGTGCTTTGATCAAGGCGTCCAGCTTGGTCAGCTTAGCGGACACGAGCTGAATGGTGTCGTGGGAGAAGTTGATCTCCCAGCCGCACCAAACAAGGCTGTCCTGGAATTGCGCCTTTTTCCATGAAATTGGCGCCGCAATGGCGCAAAAGAAAAGCACCACCAAGGCAAACATATCTGGCGCGCTATCTCGGAAGAGCGCACACAGAAGGTCGTCCACAAAAAGGAAGGCTTTGTGGGGCTTCCAAGCCAGCAACCCATGCACCTGGCGAAGCAAAAAAGCGCCAGCGCGCTGCCACCAGAATGCCGAGAAACGGCCCCCAAAATGACACACTCTATAGTGATAGAGTTTTCCTTGAAAGGCGAATAGTAGAAGGCCATGCTCTTCAGGGCGGACCTGCACCTGTTTGTGTGCGGCTTTGAAGTCAATGCTGGCGCCCACGAAGGCGCCTGGAGTGTCCTCCGGCTGCGTGGACAGCGCCAGGTCCGATGCCATTGGCAGGCTTAGGCGCTCTGGTAGATGGCATCTGGTATTCACTTGGCCACGGTGCTGTCCAGGACAAGGCGCGGCTCTTTCCCTTCTGCGAAAACGTCATTTAATTTACCTACGACAATGCCTAAGGGCCATTTTTCTCGAGCCTCGGCAATGCTAAGCCCGGTTTCTACAATCCAGTTGTTGGCAATTTCATTGCGCAGCAAGCTTTGCACGGTTTCTGGTTCGTCCTCGGCCATCTTCCAGTTGCCTTTACAGACTTCTAGATCCGGCGGCAGGGCGGAGTCTGGCTTCTTTGCCGTCTTTGCCGGCCATTGAAGGCTGGGTGGCAAGGCTGACACGGCTCCTGTCGGCACCCCGTGTTGCAGAAATTGCAGCAGGGCCATGTCTGGGTCACCCCAAGAGTTGGCCAAGGCCTGCAGCAGGTGGAGTCTGTACGGCTGCCCTGCCTCGGGGTTCATGTCTGGAGGGCAGGGCAATTTTAGAGCCGTGTAAGCTAAGTTTGCCACTTCCAGGCTTTCAGACGAGGGGGCAGTCCGGAGAGCTGCTCTTGATGTGCGCCAGGATTCGTGGCACCTATTTGCGCTCATGCATCCAATGCACCTGGCGACTGCTTGCAGTGGGTGTTCTGGCTTGGGACAGCACCAGTCTGCGGAAGAGTGCATTCCTGCTTGGGAGCCTGCAAGGCGCCAGTGTGACGGTCCTGGAGATTTCGGGGTGCAATGGCAGTGTTTGTCGGAAGGAACCTGTTTTGCTGACCCTTCCTATGCCCACCTGGGCAAGTTGTAGGGCCAGGGAAGGCGGGTACTCAGCGGTCAGAGTGCTGAGGTATACCCCTTGTTCTTTCACGCCTGCAATGCTTCGGTGCTTGTACGAGTGATTGCAACGGGCCTCCAGGGCCTGTGTTTTCGAACTGTTGCAGCCGATCGCCCAAGATTTGGAAAAGGCTTTATTGTGCCTGCAGGCGTCCACCCATACCAGGGCACATTGGTGATCGCGTAGCATTTGGAAGTTAGATGGCGTTGTTCCCAAATGCCTACGCCTCCTTTGGAGACCACTGCTCTGAACAGGGCTCTGCCGCGGTCATGAATGGTCTTGCTATCCAGCAGTTTCTTACGCTGCGAAGGCGAAAGGCCGGGGACCCCGTTCATGTACTGCGGCGTTCTCAAGGCTTTGGGCCCGCCAGGGCGTAGTTTGAGTCTGGAATATTCCTTGCAAGGCGGGGCAAGCATTATCAGGGCCACGATTCCTGACCAGCAGAGTCTGAGAAGGGCCGCAAAGCACTGCTGGGGTCAATAGGTTTTCAGCCGCCGCTCCGCCCCGGGCCTGTCCACATTCTGCCGAAACGCAAGGTTTTTCATCATCGGCACTGCCACCACTTGGCACAGCGCGATGCCTCAGCCTTCGCATTTCAACCGTGTGAAAATTGTCTCAGCCTGTGGTGAAGCACATGCAGCCGGCAGACGCCCTGCCCCGTGACAGCCTTGCCTTCAACGCCACCTGCTAATGTATAAAAGTGCCGTGACAATGCACTTGGATCTTGAGCCCGTTTAGCACCTTGCCTCAGTGCACTTGATTGGCAACCTCGCCTGCAGCATTCGTGAGCCTGTTCAAGCATGTGTTGCACTGTACGCCTGTCCCTCCGTATATTAAAGCTCCTCCGGGACCTTCACAAGGCGCAATGACTTCAGTCATGACCCCAGTCATGCGTTCTTGAGTCCGCTCTTGAATCCCATCTTTGCGGGGTTGCTGCCTTGGCACAGCGTGCCTTGGCAATTGAGGCTCCTCCGGGACCTCCTCAAGGTGCAATGCCTTCAGTCATGACCTCAGTCATGCATTCTTGAGTCCGCTCTTGAAACGCAGCCCTCCGGGGTTGCCGCCTTGGCACAGCATGCCTTGGCAATCGAGGCTCCTCCGGGACCTCCACAAGGCGCAATGCCTTCAGTCATGAGCGCAGTCATGCATTCTTGAGTCCGCTCTTGAATCGGGACCTCCACAAGGCGCAATGCCTTCAGTCATGACCGCAGTCATGCATTCTTCTTGAATCGCAGCCCTCCGGGGGTTGCTGCCTTGGCACAGCGTGCCTTGGCAATTGAGGCTCCTCCGGGACCTCCACAAGGCGCAATGCCTTCAGTCATGACCTCAGTCATGCATTCTTGAGTCCGCTCTTGAATCGCAGCCCTCCGGGGCTGCAGCCTTGGCACAGCGTGCCTTGGCAATTGAGGCTCCTCCGGGACCTTAACAAGCCCTGCGATCAGGCTTATCAGTCATGACCCCGGTCATGCATTCTTGAGTCCGCTCTTGAATGGCTTCCCTCCAAGTTGCTGCCTTGGCACCGCGAGCCCTTGGCAACTAAGGTTCCTCCAGAGACGGCAGCGGTGGCTGCGGAGGAGGGAGAGGTTGCCGTTGCCGCCGAGGGCGTGCTTCGGGTACCTGAGAGGCTCTGGGAGGCCTGGCAGAAGGAGCAGCAGCCCTCGCACCCACAGCGGGCGAGGTTGCTGGAACGCTGGCTGCCACGGCAGGAGTCGGCGCAGCGGCGACGGCAGGGTTGGCAGTGGGACTCGCAGGCGGCGCAGGGCTGGGTGCTGGAGAACACGCTCTTCCGGCCTCAGCAGGGCAGCGAGGACGCGGCCGTGCAGGACGTCCGGTCCGCCAACGGTATGAACGACGCCACTCAGCCCCAGCACTTCAGCCGCAAGCAGCCGCGCCTCCTCGCAGTCTGGCTTCCGAGTCCAGGCGCAGGCCAATCACACGCCGCGCCCCTTCTCCTGGGGCCTGAACCCAGTGACTCTGCCTCAGTCTCCCGGGCAAGCTCCCGCAGCTCGGGGCAGTCACGCCAGAGCCGCCTGCCTCCGCCTAGCTACGACCAGCTGGCCCGAGACATCGAGGCGGCCTAGACTCTCCTTCGCCGTACGAGCGAAAATGAGTGTTGCGCTACATGTAAAGAAGCATGGAGGTAGTCACAGCCGGAGCACAGGATGAGTTGACGCAGAGCCTGGACTACAAGCTGAAAACCAGCAACACCAACTACGTGACCGCACGGCACGACGCGCAGTATTTCCCCAGCTCGCTGAGCTCCTTCTCTCCCGCCACCTCGAGGGTCTGCCGCATTCCGCTGACCAGCGGCACCTCGTTCATCGACCCTGAGTCTATCAAGATCGCCTTCAGAGTCAGAAACACGGACGCCACCAACCCGCTGGCGCCTGCCACTCCGAACCCCGCCTAGAGGATCCAGGTCTTCGCCAACGGCCAGCGCTGCGACGACATTAACTACTACGGCCGCACCGTGGCCGTGCATGACCTGCTGAAGGGCCGCGAGTACAACCAGAACAACCTGGAGAACCATTTGACCGCATTTCAGGTGGTCGTGGGTCATTTGCCGAAAAGGCCGTGAAAAAAACCAATGACCGTGAAAACGGCCGAAAGTCGTGAAATGGCCGTGAAAATGCAAAGGTGCCGTGAAATGGCCGCGAAAACGCAAAGGTGCCGTGAAATGGCCGTGAAAACGCAAAGGTGTTGCGAAATGGCCGTGAAAACGCGAAGGCGTCGCGAAATGGCCGTGAAAACACAAAGGTCAGACACGCCAGACAGCCGCACTGGGCCTGGGCTAGTTTTGGCCTGACGTTGCTGGACAACTCAGGCTGGGTGGGTTGCTGGGTTGGGCTGGGCCTGAGGCTAGTCTCAGACACGTCAGACAGGCCTGGACAGCAGGAGGTCATGCTTTTACAGCGAGCAACAATCGCATTGTCAAATAAACAATATTTGTGGAGATGGAGAATGATTGTGCAGCCGTCCTATAAATAAATGTATATCTGTACAAAGGATTAACGTTTCTCAACATATATGTAGTGTTTGTTTTTTCACGATGGTATCATTTCTTGTGTATTGCAAAGGGGACTTTAAGGGGCAAACTTGCTTTCGGGCCAACTCATGTTCCCGGACCCCTTCAAAACAACTGTGTGTGCCCATTGTTTTTTACAGGGAGATCAAGCAAATGCCAAGTGGCTTCGAAACATTCACCTGGGAGTCTGCAAATAGACTTCCATTTGCATAGGTGTTTTTTTCGTGCTCTCATGTTGCTCTGTGACTAATGAAAATATTGTTTATTGGGTTTTCCACTAGAATCGGCGGGGGAAGAAACAAGCGGATGACGTATGTCCACACATCTTCGAAAATTACGGTTCACCAGTTCCAGACTTCTGGGTGGGTCCAACCATAGATCCCCAAAATCAAGAACACGTAGTGTGGCATGACAAGGAGCCATGTGAGCGGGAGCCATAGCCGAACTTTTGGCTCACCCGTTTTTTGGACATGTTGGGGGCAACTACCCATTTGTTGGTTTCAAAACGAAACCAAACGAGAAACCCTCCCGTGTTTGGTGTCTGAGAAAAAGACGAGTCACCCCTTTTCGGCGTTGCCATCCGCTTTTACCAAGGAGTCGGAACCCCTAGCGAGTACAACCGAACATTGCAAGCCGTGTGGGAATCCGGCTCCTCGTGGCTTTCTTCCCATTGCTGTTCCAGCGTACTGCTGAGTTTCTGTTTCCTCAGACCAACTGATTTTCAAAACTATTTACCTCCAACTGCTCGCCAGGTTGGCACTGCTCCACGTCGCCGCCGAGCCTTTTGCACAAGTGCAATTCGACCAATCTATGTGAAACTGACCCTGTGTTCGGAATGCAAAGCTGCAGGGAACCATTCACAATGTACGGCCTGCACCAATCCTCTCCCAGCCAAATTTTGTGATGTCCTGACAGTTGAACAGCAAGTTGTTTTGAACATGTTTGGATCACGCGAAGAAGCTGGATAGTGCCGCCTCTATTGCCATGGAACCCACTCTGAGAAGATCGTTATTCAGGAGCTTTACTTGTGAAGCTGAATCCTGCTTCTTGGCTGCACGTGGCGCCAGCTTTCACCCAAACTGTCCCTCGCAAGATGTGTCCCAGCTACCCAGGCCTATGATTTGGGGGCCATCCTGGTGGTCCTTCTGCCGGGGCCACTGTTGAAAGTTTGCCCAGCATAGTTTTGGTTTTTCGTGGGGTCACATGTGAGACACTGGCTGAGGTCACCATGTCCAGGCTCTACCACTTCACTTCAGGCACGCTCCTGTCCTGCCAGGGCGGTGGGTTGGGCACGTGCAGCCTTGCGCATGGGCAAAATCATCTGCTATTAATCGCAGCATTTTGCAGTGATCCATCTTAGGGTAGTCGCCATGGATTGTGACACACATTTTATTGCCGACATGAGCGTTGGCGCTCATGTGCCCTTCACGGATGCCCTGGCAAAGCAAGCTAGCTTGCGTGAGGCCGGTCAAAACTGATGAGTAAATGTTGCAAACATGTTCTGTGTATCAGGGTCTCTTTGTGTGCTTCTCAAGCCCCAGGGTGGCCTCAGCCTTTTGGTGGATCACAGCGGGAACCTCTTCACAAGTGGCAAGCCTTCACTGAAGGATTTGGCAGCCAACCAAGACGCTTTTTGGATTCACCTTAAGTGTGAACAAACGCTGTGACACATGTTTGATAAAGCTTTGCAACCCAGGTTGTCTACGCCATCATGGAGGGGAGCAAGGGCAACAACCGGCTCAGTGCCATAGTCCTTGGCCGGGCAATCATTGCGTGGATGTCACGGGCGCACTTGTGGCCACAAGGTTTGGCTGCCGACTTGCCGTGTGTGCAGCGGTGGGCTCTGCGAAATGGGTATGCGCTCAAAAAGCTCGTTTCTTGGAGAGTGTTTGAAATGGCATGGTTTCTGGTGTAAGTAGGGCGCCAATACTGTGCTTTTTTGGTTGGCTACCGATTCTCAATTCAAGGTTGGCCGGCTGCGCCGCCTCATGAAAAAATCAACATCGAGCAAGATGACGCGCTTGAACGCATTGAGGGACCGAGTTCGCAACCTGAACCTTCCTGGCCTAAAGCAGAGGTTTGCCTTATGGCTTCCCTTTCGACCAGCTTTGACAGGGAACATTCAAAAAACAACAACGCGATCACACTTGTCGTTTTCGTTCTGGCTTTTCGAGAGGTTTCAGGGTGAAACGGGTGACCAACCCAAAGACACGAGCGATTGTTTTCTGTTGGCGTTTGTTTGCACAACCTTGCAAGGGCACCCTTGGCAAAGTGAAGAGGGCGCCAACTCCAATAAACACCGGCCACTTTAACGGTGCTGTTTTCTTTGGCTACCCTTCAAACCACGTTGAAGATGGTACCCTCCAGAACCACAAGCCCGTAATATCTTGGCTTTCCTTTTGGCCCCTGGGGGACCATCTCCAAAGGAAATCACAATCACAAGTGTGTCAAATGGTGGTTTTCCTCTCCACTTCCGTTTAAAACACCCTTGAAAACGGAACCCTTGGCGTGTCAAAACAACCAGCTTGCGTATAGTTTCCGTTTGGCTTCTCTTAAAAAGGGTAACCTCAAAAATCGACAGCCCGATATAATTGTCAATTGTCCCTTGAACGTTCCTTGGTTTGAAGGCGAGAAGGGTACCAACGTACCAACTCCAAAACAGCACCAGCCCGCATGGCTTCCATTCAAACCAACCTTGAAAAGGGCGCCCTCTTATTGGGGGGGCGGTTTTGCTTTTGGCTTCCCTGCAAAGCATTCTTGAAAACGGAACCCTCAACAAACACTCCAGCCCGTATCATGGTGGTTCTCCATGTTTTTTTTTGGGGGGGGGTGTTGGTTGACCAATGTTTAGCCAAGGAGAGCCACCATGTGGACTGCGTGGAAACCTTGTCGGAGCTCAGTTGCTCCTCTTCGTCGGCTTCGTTGCCAAGCACAGCCAGCACAGACAGCAGCCTTGGCAGCCGTGACTCCAAGTTTGAGCGGGTTCTCAAACAGTTTCAGACATTCAGCTTGGAGCCTGCCCCAATCCAGACAACCCCGCCGAGTTCGAAGAAACTTGCCAACGTGGTCAAGGAATTGAAGCAGCTGTTGACCCCTTCAAAGGACACGGCCACCAAAGAAAATCACGCGGTGAAGCCCGTCGACGTTCCCACCAAGAAGGGCTTTGATGTTCCAAAGAGTGGCAGCCATGTGCTTCCCCCCTTTGCGACTCTGCTTGCATAGCAAACACTCGTGTGCGCTTGCCCCTTTGGTGTTGAGCTCAACAATATATATCTCATGTGACATGAGCCAAGTTTCTTTGGCCCTACTGGCCCTGATTCTGGTGTAACAAGGATTTAATTTACGGCCCTCCCAATAAAAAGCTGGTCCCCCCCTGTTCGTTTTCGGAAAACCCTGAAAGACAAATAGTTATAGCAGCGAAGTCTTTTCTGCTTGTGTGAGAGGGAAGGAGACAGCCCACGGGTTCCTTTGCAGGGTGCGAAAGAGTCCCTCATATCGGGCAGGATTTGAGGACACGCCTCGCTTAGTGTTGGCCTGTTCTAGAAGTGGTGTTCCCTGATTTCGGTTTTTGTTGAAAATCAATTGTATTATTAGGGGGGCTTTTTAGTATTTGGAGGGAGGGGGTTATTATTGTGGCTCACAAAGTTTACACAATTTTTGGCGAGACTCAGGTTCTGTCCATGCTGAGCCAGGGCGAAAAGACCGAGTACCCAGCTCCTTTCCCGCTGAGCAAACAAAATGCACTTGAAGAAAAGTCAGAGGCCGCCAGTGACGACGAAAGCCATGTGGGGGAGCCCAACAAAACACCAGCGGACAAGAAGTTGAAAAAGGGTGTGAAAAGGTGCGGTCAACACAAGGCCGAAGAGTACAAGGCTGCTCGCATGAACATGATCAGGGAGCTACGCTCTGCCGGCAAATCCTTCAAGCAAGCGTCAGCCGCATGGGATGCCTCTGAGGTGAAAAGGGGGTATTTGAAGTTGGTTCCTTTGCCAGAACTCAAAAAAAGAAGGTTCGTTGGCAAAGAGTGCACTGCGAACCCCTGGGCCTAGCTGCCGAATGGCGTACCTTGGCTCCGGGCAAGGCTCACTCTTTTCGTCACTCATCTGACCTGCAGGCATGGGGAAATGCTTGTTGTGTGATGAGTGTTCTGTACTAGATGTTTGGATGGAACGTTTAGTGAACCATCGATCCCTGGAATCCTGGATGAAAATAAGGAGTTGGTGGCGCTGCTATTGAGTCTTTGAGCTACTCGTGCGTGCAGCTTGAGTAGTAAGCCTCATCCGGTTTTGAACACCGAAGCATTTTGCTTTAAGGGCTGCATTTGGAAGAAGTGCGTGAACATGGTTGTGAAAGAGCTGCTGCAATGGCGTGCCCCGCCCATTCTCATCCTTGCTGTTCTGCTGCTGCAGTGGAACCAGCGCTTGGTCACGACTCAGGAGCCGGTGGCTGTTGCCAACGTTGAGCAAAGGTTGACCCCAACACAAAACATACTGGCGCCATCGCCCCTGTTTGCAGGACTGTCACTTTACAGAGCTGTTTTCGGGAGCTGGAGAGCTGTCTCGAGCACTTCGTGAGGCGCCTCGTGGTTTTTCCTCAAAACCTGGATTTCGATGTTTTGTTGGCCCTCCTGGAAGGTTGCCCTGATTGTTTCCTCAAACGCATCCAGTGGAACCTCGGGCTTTGTTTTGCCAAACCCTGAAACACGGCATCTTGTTTGTTGAACAGCAGAAGAGTTGAAGCAGTGTACAAATCTGAAAAACTTGGGTTTCTTTTTCCAGTCTTGTCTTTTCCTGCGCCCCATCCCTGATGCGACGTGTCCGGCCTGTCCAAGGCCGATTTCCGCGGCAGTGAGATCGACCGCAACAACCATGTCTCCATGGACCTGCTGTCCGCGGCAGGGTTCGCGCTTCTTGGCTATAAAAAGGGGTGTTGGTAAAAAGGGTGTTGTTCACACACACGCCCTTGGTTTGCTGAGGCTGGCCCTGGCGCAAGTCCTTCGTTGCAAAGCTGGAGGGTTTGTGATGATTGCGATCGATTGCAGCAGCTTCTCACGCATGCTGCTTGGATGTTTAAAGTCAAACCTTTCCGTTTCGTCTCACAAAAAGGTCACGCGGCATGTAAGGTCAAGGTGGACAAGTGGCAGAACACACGTGAAGCCAGAAGGACATACTGGATATAACTTCGTGAGTGCTGGAAACACTTTATGCGCCCGTGTTGCTCTGATATTATATGTTGCTGCCTGGCGGGGACTACGGTGGGCGATAGAGCAGCCCAGGACAAGCTTTCTACCCAACATGCCAAGACTTCAGCAAATTTGGCGCCACATGGAGGCGCGCTTGCTTAAACTACAATCAGTTTTGCGCTTTGCGCATAATTGCGCCCCATAATATCAAGCATTGCTTTGGTGCCCGTTTCGGGGCAACGTGCTTTCCATTTATGAGGCGCCCCTTCCAAACAAACAACGTGCGCGAAGCAAGTGCAAATTGTTTTGGGCCCCTTGTGTTTCTCACACAGCAGGGCCCCTTTAGGAGAGTTGGGGGGAACCCAAAGCTGCCTGAAAATCTGTCTCTCTCTCTCTCTCTATCACTCTCGCTCTCTCCAATCACGGACGTTCTCTGTGGTGTTTTTCACGTGTTGTGTTCTTCTTTCTGTGTTAACTCCCTTCAGTTGTTGTTTGTTTCTCTCTCCCTCCCTCCCTCCCCGCCCTCCCTCCCTCCACCCTTGGGCGCGATTTTTTTAGAGGGGCGGTTTCTTGTATTGAGGGGGGTGGTGGTGTCTTTTTTTGCAAACCAAGTGTTCTTCCTGCAAAATCATTTTCATGTGGGTACGATTGATTTTCCAATCCCTAACCAACTCTTGCCAGCGCAGGTGTACAAGGGCATATTCTATATGGGATGCTTTGACGCCCCCTCTCCCAAAGGGCATATGATATGGAGCAATTGCGAAAAACTGGTTCAAGCACTTGTTGACCGTGCCGGGACAGTGACTCGTGAACAGCAGAACAACATGCCCACCCGGCTCGCTCGAAAGTACGTTGATTCCCATGGTGTCCGCCGACACGCTGGCCTGAAGAAGGAGCTTCGTGATTCGCAGCGTCTTGGCCTCATGCCGCAGAGCTTCCACGTTGGGGCATGTTCCACTGAGGGTAGTAGTATCAAAAAGGGAACAGCCATTTAACATATGGTTAGAGGTTCATGGAGACCCACGATGGCTGCCTGCGATTGAGGAAATACACCAGATCGTTTAGCCAGTACGTCACTGGTTTGCTGCGTGACCTACAAGCTGAGCCTAGTCGGCATTTTTATGGGTTCCACACTGTCTGGAGCTCGCAAGTTCCTCCAAACAACCCTTTCAAAACAAGTTGCGTGATTTGTCTTTGATCCATGGACCCTCTAGCTGGTTCATGGTGGGCACTTTTCATGGAACCATTGGGTTTTGGAGACTTCAGTCGCGGACCCAAAGCCTTGCAGGCACAGCTGCTCAATTTTAATTTTGGACGGGCGGCGTGAAAAGGGTACCGTTAACTTGCGCAGCTGTGAATTCTCCTTGACGTCGAGTCGGGGGGGTTGTGTGCTGAATCGACCAACAGTCCCCACCTTTGTTCATTTTGTCATGACAAAGTCTGTGTCTTGCTTGGAGACCGTCAAGAAAATGATCTGCCCTGTTGAGTCTGTGTATGGTGGGAGGAGTATGTTCCTCTCAAATGGAAAGAATACAGGTCATTAATGGTATGTTGTTGGCTCACGCCAATGTGCAACTGAAAGCGTGTGGCAAAGCTTTGCAAATGTAGATCAATGAAAACAACCTGTGAGTGCACCAAGGTGGCTTCACCTCGCACTTGCTACACACATGGTACTTAAAGTTTTTCCCCCAGATGTCAAACGGCGAACAGTGAACACAACTGCGACAACAGTGACACAGGTTATTTTTGTGGACAGGGCTTTTGTGGCTGCTGGATTTGGGTCTGAGAAAACCAACTCCTTCAACAAACATCCTTGGGCTGGAAGATCTTGCGTCCGGCGCAACCCCCCCCCCTGCAAACCGAGGAGCCTTTGCCGGCGCAGACGGATCCTGAGACAGTCGATGCTACGCTGTCGGACCGGGAGCTCTTCGTCGAAGCTTGCATGGGCCATCCCGGGGAAAACCTGGACTTGTTGGGTGACCAGTGGAACGAAGCCCCCTGGCCAACAAAGGTTGTGTTGCAGCTTTTGCAAAGCAGGGACGTTGCTGCGTGAGTTTGCAAGTGTTTCCGTTCTCCCAACGAATGAGGCGATCGTTCGCCCCGTGATATATTATGGAACGTTCCTAAATCGGAAAATGTTGAGGACCCTTGAACCATGGTTCAACCATCGGAAAACCAGAAACTCGCAAAGCCGGCAAACGCCTGTGTGTCCCAAGCTCCCCAATGAAAGGTTTCGCAAGGAACCTTCAGACTTGCTTTCCAGAAATTTGTAGTTCAAATCGAGAGGTGTCTTCACGAACCTTGAAAAACGTTTAAACCAGCTTTCCGGAAACCAGTTCCCACAAGTGCTTTGGTGTATATCCACAAACCCAAGCCGTTGTCTAGAAACATTCCGAGGCTGATATGGCTTCAGTGATCCACTACCTGGTGCGATGCAAATATCTCGTTGTTCCGGGCCAATGGGTGCCGTGGCTGGAACATGTCGCTTTATGTCTGATTGCCTTGGCCGACTATGCAAAATTCACACCAATGAGTGGTGGGTAAAACAAAATGCCCATTCTATGTGCTACCCTGTGCCCTACTCAAACCCAGGATGAAGTGTTGCGCACACTGGGGCTCCGGAAGTGAGCTGTGTGATCGCGGTGGTACATAGCCTGGGCACGGATAGGGGTAAAAACCGTCGCCGACCGATGGCGTGAAAATCCCGTGATTTGGCCGTTATTCACGGCCTCCTGGACGTTATTCACCCGTGAAAAACGTGAAAACCACAAACCCCAGTTTGCTCGCTGTTTGTACGATGCCCCGAGTGTGACTTGTTGTACACCCCTTAAGGGTGTGAAAATGTCACCCGCGTTCAAAGGTGTGAACTGTCCATGAAAATTCACAGTGTTTCACACTGTCCGGTTTGAGGTATGAAAATCACATGAAGAATCATGACTGTATCCTTGTTGAGGTGTGACGTACACCCCTACTTTTGTTTTCCACGCAACCCAACTCGGGGTGTGAAAATTGCATGAAGATTCACAGCGGTTTCACACAACAAGCTTCGATATGTTTATCACGCAACCGGTTCGCTGTGTGACAATTGCATTCACGCAACAAGCTTCGATGTGTTTTTTCACGCAACCGATTCGGGGGTGTGAAAATTCCAGGAATATCCACCGCCGTTTCACGTAACAAGCTTCGATGTTTTTTTCACGCGACCTGGGCGTGAAAATTCCATGAATATTCACGGCGTTTTCACGCTTCGATGTTTTCTTTAATCGACCGGTGTGAAAATTCCATGAATATTCACGGCGTTTTCACGCTTCGACGTGTTTTTTCAAGCGACCGGATTCGGGGTGTGAAAATTCCATGAATATTCACGGCGTTTTCACGTAACAAGCCTCGATCATTGGCGTGATCACGGGATTGTTCTGTTCCACGAGTTGCTTGCTGCTTAGAGGATCGCTCGGCCCCTATAGTTGCCTTCGTGTGGAGCCGATCCCACAGTATGGACACCGTGAACATGGCTGACCTCCCGCCAGAGCTGCGAGCTAGCATTGAAGCCGCTCTTCGCGACGCCAAGGCTGCAAGCAGCTCCAGTGATGTCAGCACCACCGCGGAGAGCACACCGTCCAGCGCGCCAAAGAAACGCAAGACCACCACTGACCCTGACACGGAAGAGCCGGCGCCAAAAGCCGCAAAAGCAAAGGCCAAAAGCAAGGCCAAAGCAAAAGGAAAGAGCAAAGCGAAGGCCAAGGCACAGCCAACGCCAACAGACCCAGACCCAGACAGCACACAGCTGGTGGCTGCAGAAGCCCCGACCCCAGGCACCCCGGCGCCAGAAGCCCCCGCACCTGCTGCTCCAGCCTTGGAAGCAGAAGCCCCAAATGCAGCCACCCCAGCACCAGAAGCCACGCCAGCCGCTCCAACCTTGGAAGCCACACCGCAGGATGAGAGCAAGCCCGCCAACTGGGTGCGCTGGGACAACATTGACGCGATCATGAAGCAGTATGGCCTGACCCGATCCGATGCGGAGCAGGCCTTGCAGGAAGTGTGCGGGCCACGACCCAATGTGTGGGACCCGTCGCAGGCAGAGACACAGCTGCCTGAGGCACACATCGCCGACGAGCATCTTCGCCCCAGAGACCATCGAGGATGACACCCTAAACGCCGTGCCCATGGATGCCAAGCCCGCGGACACCAAGGAGGCCACAAAGCCCGCAGCAGACACCAAGGTCACCAAGCCCGCAGACACCAAGCCACGCACGCTCACGGATGCTTTGCTGGTGCGCTCTGAGAGTGACCAGTCACTTGGGCCCTTCGGCTCACCCTGTCATCGGACAATATTGCTGTTTGCATTTTCGAAACATAGTTTGAAGTTGTTTGAATATTTCAGTCAAACAGTTTCTGATGTGCGTGTTAGGTCCTGCCCCACGCTCATGCTCGGGCAGTCAGTTGTGAACAAGCAGATTGGGTCGAACGTTCCCAAAGACTTGGCGGCGCTGCCCTCCCCCGAGGAGGTCGAGTCCGATGTGTGCTTTGCCTATGCCAGCGCAATCCCTTTCACGAATCCCCACTATTTTCACATTCTTTTTTTTCGCCACACACACGCCCCGACGCAACTTGCCCTAGGGCGCCGGGTGACAGCGCTTCTCAAACGGCGCCGGCCACTGCAGTCGACGTCAACATGCTGGCGCAGCTCGTCCTCCAGGCCATTGGCAGCTCCGCCAACGCCAAGGACGTCGCCAAGGACATCGCCAAGAACACCGCCACCGCCAATGACACCGGCAACAACAGTAGCACCGACAAAGCGCACAAGCCCTGGGCTGGATGGGACAAGTACCGCAGAATGAACGCTTCTTCGGAGCCGGAGCTGAAGCAAAGCCTCAAGGCTAGCAAGAGCCCCGCCACCGTCGAGACCGTGGAGACCAACCAGCCGCTCACCGTCGAGACCAAGGACGCCGCCGTCGAGACCAAGCGCGCCACCGTCGAGACCAAGCACCAACAGGAGCTGCAACAGGTGGTTCAGCTCATGCGGATCCAGGGCCAGTCGGCCACCGTCGAGAAGCCGACCACCAACGAGAACCTTAAGGACAAGCCGGCCACCACCCCCAGCGCCAACTCTGGCAAGGGCGTGGAGCCCCACGCCAACACAGGCCAGAACAAGCCCGACGACGACGTGCAGGAGGTCGCTATGGATGCGACCAACAATGCTGAGGTTCGCATCAACAGCTCCTCCCACAAGAAAGAATGGATGGCGCTGACCCGCCGCATGGAGGGCGCAGACAAGGCGTCTTTTCCACAAATGCAAACTCTGTGGCAAGGCTCACACAAGGAGTGGTCTAGTTTGAGCCACATCGCAAAATCGTTTCAACACTGTTTGCAAGTTAGTTTCAACACTGTGTAGTTGGTATAGTTGTGTGTTCTTTCTAGCGAAACTCCGAACAGGAGCGCAACAAGCTGCTGAAAGAATGGATTCGGACCGGAGGTGTGCTAGCCGCTTGCGAAGCCACCCTCACGCTGCAGAAAACCAGCGAACAGGAGGTCAATCAGAAGCAGGAGCTTCTGACAATGCAAGAGATGCGGGACCGCAAATTCTCCCAGCGACTCTATCATGATTCAGCTTATTTTCCCAAACTTGTTCTTTATCCGCCGGATCTTATGGTTTGAACATGGTCCCGAAATTCTGTGTAAGGGGGTGCAGCCCTTTTTCCATGGTTCAACAAAAAGGGGACCCTTGCGCGAACCCCAAAGTTTCTGCACCCGCCGAAGATTTTAGTTTGAACATGGTCCCAATTCTATGTGATCTATGTGCCAAGGAGGGGTCTTGTAATATTAGCCCTGAATCTCGGTTTGTAAAAAATATGAACCCTTGCTCGACAAGAGGACATGCCCCAAAAGGGGCTTACTTACTTTTGACAATGTCTGAGGCGAAAAATCGATGCTCTGGTACGGAGAGGCGGCATTGCTGATCCGGACGCGCCAGATGATCCGCTGTCCGTGCGGTTTTGGGCTTCGACCGGTGGTGAGTTCAATGACAGGCGCAAGACCACGCAGACTGGCGAGGCGCGGTTCAATGTGGCGGCGACTAGCGCAGGCGTTGCTTCCTTGGTAGGGGGTGTGGATCCTGCGGCCGTGCCGACGTCTACTAACCAGCCCAGCCTGACAGATCTCGTGTCCGCGATGAATGGCGCTGAGGAGAACAACGCAGGACAGGCGTGCGAATGGCTTAAGCTTAGTTTCCCAAATCAGCTGAACGCAAAACACCGTGCTGCAAGGACTAGACACATGATACATTTAAAATTCACACAGATAGTTTCGCGCCCAACACACACGTATCTAAAAGGTGTTGCGCTCTTTTGCAGGAGGCAGCGAGAACAAACGCAAGAACAGCGGCGGTGGTGGTGGCGGCGCTCGCAAAAGCAAGAAGGTCACGCAGCAGCAGGCCAAAACGTGGGAGGACGTGCGCGAAGAGTGCAAGACGGTCCTTCTTGCGGAGCACAGAGCGTGCTCGATGGGCTTGGAGCTTCCACCTGGGCATGCTTTGCGGAATAGCCTTGAGTCCATGCAGTCGCGCATTAAGGATGGCGTTGAAGCGCTGCTTGGGCTATTTTTAAGCCCAATGGCAACAGTGTGTGCTGCAGCATGTAGGGCTTGTGCGTGTGACCCAAGGCTTAAGTGCGCTGCGGAGGATGCCATCTACACGCTCAAGGGGACCAGTGACGACCTGTGCGATGAGTCTAAGGAGATTCGGGCGCAGGCGCGTGCGGTGATCGCAGAGAGGAAGAAAGCCGCTATCGCTAAGAAGCAGTGAGGCATCGCATTTTCGCTTTAATCTCAAGGAGTGGCAAGTGGCGGTGCGCTACTTTTCCGTGTGGTAGTGAAAAGTTGGCAGAGCCTATGGCACTGCTGCTGCGCACGCATTTTGAGCCTACCATGTGCATTACACACGTCTGATCCATCGATGGGGTGTCTACGCTGGCTGAAAATGTCCTGCACGCATATGGCTTTGAGCATTTGGAAAGCTTGTATGTGTTTGTTGGATTACTTGTTTCCGGATGAGCCACGCAGGTGCGATCAGTGTGCCAAACCCATTGACGGACTTGCGCGCGGACTTGGACCGTGCGTGCCTTGGCAGAACGCTGTGTCAGGCTGTTTTGTCATCTTCCCTTCTGACACGCTTCTTGAGTTAGTCAGTGCCACCAAAATATAGAATCTAGAATTTGTTCTTTTTGAATCTGAATTTCAATTTGAAGGGGTGCCCCCATCTCAAACTCCTATGTTTCAACCCCTTCTCAAAAAACGTGCCCAAAGCCAACCTCCCTAGCCTTATTATCGTCATAGAACACAAAGTTCGGTGACTTCTTGAGAATCCGCTCTACCAACTTGAGAGCGGGCATACCCATCGATCTCATGGCAACGTCGGCCGCAACAATCTCGGCCTCGGGAGTGGAGTGACTCACACAACCCTGTCTTTTAGAGCTGCCAGACAACGGAAACCGGGTATTAGGCCCTTGTATATTCAAGTGTCCACCGGAGGTGGAACGCAGCGAGTCAATGCATCCCGCAAAGTCAGCGTCCGCATACAAGGCCAAGTGCACATCGTCGATAGGGTCTCCAACCCAACCGACCATGCGCCAATGTTTGGTATGATGCACATAGCACATCAAGTGATGCAAACCCCGATCATCGGAGTCAGTCCACCTATGCACGTTCCGTGCTAGGCGATTCACTTGCCGCAACAAATCGAAGCGAGCAATCCGCGCACCGTACAGCAACTTCATCAGTACGCTAGCGGCATGCGGAGCAAGGTGTCCACGCACGGGCTCCTTCATGGCCAACTCAGGAGTCCCTCCCCGTTGGTCCGGCACTGTGGCAGAACCGTCGGTGGGCACAAGATTGTTACACCAATTGCACACGACTGACGGCCCCTCTCTGGCAGGCTTCCGTGAGACGTGATTCTTTGTTTCTTCATGCAACTCAGGGGTGACAACCTTATTCAACTTCACGTCGCCCGCCACTTCAAGATAGCGGTCGACACAGGAACGTAGGAACTGTTCCATGTCATAGGTCACCGTTGTTACTCGGTGTCCGTTCCCGAGAGTGACGTTTCCCTTGCTTTGATTGCAACCAAGGTACATGTCAAGTCCAGTCTCGGGCTCCGGTTTACAGTAGCCGAGTTGTTACGCGCCCTGGCGAATAAGCGCTCCGGGCTTCCACGCCATCCGCAGTTCTTGAAGCACATGCCATATGTCTTGGCCTGAGCTGAGTTCTGATCGTGAACGCGGTCTACACGAGCGAGCTCATCAAAACGACATTGGATTGCCATGCCGCATTCGATGGCTGACAGTTCCTATGAAGAAGGAACCCACGGATAACTCCCCTGTTCATGATGTTCAGTGGCCCTTTCTTCTCCCACATGATTTCGCCCCTTGTTTGCAACTAAACCCTTCTTCTGCAGTAGGTTTGAACTGGTGTCAAACATTCTTGTTAGTTACCACTGGAGGTCGAATCGTTGATCACCAACGGGCACTTGAATGCGTTGGCGAAGGATTTGAGGGAGCTCCCTGAGTTCTGGGATAACTTTTTGATGGACTTCCCGAACCACCCCGTTGGGTTTGGAAACAAACGGACGCAGTCTTTGGGCTGCACGCTCTATTGCGCCTCACTTTGCAAAGCGAGGGAACTTTGACCGTGGCCAAATTTACATGTGTGGTTTGAGGGGCCCTGGAATCTGGAACAACCAAGGTGATGAAGGGAAAAGCCAGGGCGAACTGTGGATGCATTACATGTGGAGCAGTGATACGTCACCGTTCTTAACCAACTCGGCAGCGAGCCGGTTCCTGATTTGCCTGGTTCCCGCTAGCTTGTACGCCTTTGATGAGTCCGGGTACAACATCACCCTGGATGCCGCTATGAAACACATTACGGAAAGCTTCAACAAGCTATCCCTGACCGGTGTGCCGTTGTGCGACCTTCCCAGTCGCGGAAACAAGCAAGCGCCTTGTCCGAAGTTCGGTTGCGTATGCCAGTGTGTGCGTCTGTGTCAGTGCGGCGCACGTTTGTGCTTTGGCTAGCCCGCTTGCGCTTTGCGTGTTTGTGCGCGTGTGTGTGTGTGTGCGTTTGTGTGTGCGTGTTTTTGCGTGTGTATGTGTATGTTCGTGTTTCTGTTCTTGCGTGTTGACATGATGTTGTGTTCGTGTATTTTTGTGTCTGGGATCTGTGGCTGTTTGTTTGCTCGCTTGCCAATTTGTGTGTGTGTGTGTGTGTGTGTTTGTGTGTGTCTGTGTCTGTCTGTGCTGCAATTGTGTTGATGTTGTGCGTGGCCGCGTGCTCATGCAGTTGCGTGTCCATGCTTGCTTTCGCATGCGCTTGTTTGGTGTCTTTTTTTAAAAAATAATGTGTGTGTGTGTGTGTGTCGTGCGCTGTGTTTTGGATCCGTGCGCCCGTGTGCGTGTGGGCGTGCGCGTGCCTGTGTGTTCGTGAGCGCGTGCGTGTTTGCGTGTTTGCGTGCGCGCGCGTGTGTGCGTGTGTGTGTGCGGGTGGGTGGGTGGGTGCGTGGGTGTGCGTGCGTGCGTGCGTGTGTGTGTGTGTGTGGGTGTGTGCGTATCTGTGTGAGCGAGCATTCGTGCGTGCGTGCGCGCGTGCGCGCTTGGGTGCTTGTGTGTGCGTGTGTCTCTGCGCGGGCGGGCGCAGGCGCGGGCGTGAGAATTCGCAAAGTGCTTCATCAGGTTTTACTCCTCTTCTTCTTTGTCACTGGCTTTCGTGGTGATTGGAAAGCATTGAAGCAATCGTTTCACTTCGTTCGCCACTACTCTACGAATGAGGCAGGGGAATTTTTGGGCAACCGAACAAAACATTGAGCTAGCTGTTTTTTGGACCGAATGCGAACTCGTCACCCTGCCAGATTTGCTGGCTGTGCCTGGCCACGAAAGGTGAGCCCGGCACCGAGCCTCTCACGTTCACAGACGGACGCCCTGTGGCACCTTGGTGGGCCACGCAGGGTGCGTCAAACCCTTGGCCAGACGACTGCCCACCCCCATACCAAGATCTTGTCGGGTTCCAGGGCCCAGAAATGATCCATGGTGACTTATTGCATCTCTTCCACTTAGGAGTGGGAAGAGATATGTGTGGAAGTATTCTTCGGATTGTACTTGGGGAACAACGCATGTTTCCTGGCCGGAGAATCGAGCTACGACTTGCTGAAGCTACATCACGCCTCAAGGCCTTTGCAAGGGCTTCGCGCACCAACCTGCGATTGAAGAAGCTGACCAAAACCAAACTGAATTGGAAGAGCAATGCTTTCCCCGAGCTGCGGAGCTCTGGGTTTGATACGAAGGTTGTGGTATCATGGCTGGCCCATGAGTTTGTCGCTCTGAACGACCCCTCCTACCACCCTGAGATTGCCACGCTGCTGTGGTCTGCGGACACTGTCATGCGCACCATGGCGTGCTCAGGACGGTGGATGACCCAGGAAGAACTTGACACAAAGACCGTATGCGGTCAGCTTTTCGTTCGACTCTATTTGACACTTGCTGACCGTTCCATGGTTGCGAGGGAGAAACTGTGGCGCCTGAGGCCCAAATTTCATATGCTGAACCACTCGCTATGTTCCCGCCCTGCTTCCAAGTTGAACCCCTGGGTTTTTTCGACATGGATGGATGAAGACGCAGTGCGTCGACAAATGCATTTGGTTCGAGCCGCTCACGCACGCACCTGCCAATCTCGAACGCTGCAAAGGTGGCTACTAGGGTTTCCAGCTGTGCTGGCATCCTGCCAGCGCAGCAGAGTGCGTGGCTAAATGGGAAAATGGCTTTGAATCCACAGGAGGGCCAGTTTTCGGGGATCTGCGAAAACATTCAGAGGGAAAAGAGAACAACAGAGGTAATAGATGGTTCAGATTCGGTTTGGGCTCCACATTTGCCCCACTGCCTGGCATTAAAGGTGTGCGTTGCCCCAGGAGCGATTGTCCCGGACCTGTTTTTCCTTTTGGCGCTTCCTTTTCGGGGATATTCGGTCAACGTTTTGCGTGGCCTGTGACATATCAGAGTTTACCCACAACAGCCCATGACTTTTAAACAAGGAACTTTCACTGGGGTCAAAAGAGTGCCTTGTACGGTTCAAGGAGGTGGGGTAAACAAAAATGCCTTCGCCACATATGCATTTTGCCGTCAGGCAGCCGGAGCTGGTTCTGTCGGCAACCCGGGACCCCTCCTGATTTCCCAAATAAGACGCCCAAAAAGGACTCGAATGACAATGGGTCTACTGCAAACAAGTTGCCCTTGGCACAAAAAGCAGCGGGCGCGCCACCCCCTTTCCAACTTCAGGTTTGCAGGGTTGGCAGGACCACACTCCAGTAAGCTACTTTTCGGAATTGGTTTGTTGAAGATAAACTCTGTTTAGAAGGGAAATTTGAAGGGACAATCACAGGTTGAAATCACTTGACGGAATAGAACCAACTGCAACGCCTCTTCAACGACTCGGCGAGCCAATCAATTAACCTCATCCTCTCCTGGTTACCCTAAACAGTTACGGGATACTCACGTATAGGTGCGTGGGTTTTTGCTGTTTAAGACCACCAAAGCAGAAACAACACACTTGAGTTCCGTTGGTTGCCGTGGTCATTCTGCGCACACACGCGTGTTTTCTTTGTATATATATATATATATACACACGTGGATTTTATACCAAATATGTTGAACACACATGTGAGGGCGTGATCCACATACAACACACACGTTTACAGACACGTTTGCGAACTTACACGCCTACAGTGCAACACACGCACGGACGCGCAAATACTCACACGCACGCCTGCGCGCGCGTGCTGGGCCCTAGGTCTTTGGCTCAAGGGCCACATTTGCCCTGCAACAGGCGTAGCCACACTCTTGGCCAAACCAAGCCCGTGAAAACACAGTGGCCGTGAAAAACGCCAATGGCCGTGAAAATTGCGCCGTGTGGTCGAGAAGGAAATGTCCCCGTGAAATGTGGTTAAATGGTTGTCCAGGACTTCGACGAGGTGAACGACCCCCGGACGCCCCGCGCGGTGCACCAGAGCGGCTACGCGGACGTGGCTGCGCCCCACCATGGTGGGCATCCTGCGCTGCGGCAAGATGCTGCCGCCGCAGCTGAACCTGGTGATAGAGATCGAGTTCGCGGACGCGACGACAGCGCTGTGGTCCGAGAACGCCGGGGCGCACCCGGCGGGAGCCACGCTGAGCACCGACTTCGAGATCCAGAACGTCCGAGTTCTGGCCTCCCAGGTCGTCCTGGACTCTGCGCTGGTGAGTCCTTCAACCGCGCGCTCCTCTCAGGAAGGTCGCTCGTGTTCAGCTACCCCACGGTGCACACGCAGCAGTCCACGGTGCCTCCGGGCGTGGCGGAGCACAACGTCACCGTGGCGCGCGCCTTCACGAAACTCATGGGCGCGTTTGTGACCTTTTGGGACAACGACGCGGGCTCCAAGATCCACTTGCTGGCCAACCCGGGGCAGGACGTGGCCCCCATCGGCGCGGCCAGGCAGGAAGACAGTCTCCTGGAGTCGCAGATGCAGCTGGCAGCCTGCAGTACCCTGCACAACCCCATGAAGGGAGCCTCGGAGCACTTCCACTTCCTCTCGGTCCTTGCGGGACCTACGACGACACGGAGCGAGTGCCCAAGATGCCCCTCAGCGGCGTCAGCACTCGTTCGGGCGACCTGGCTCGGTTCACCTTCAAGGCGCTCGACGGCACGATGACGGACGTGTTCATTCACCTGATAGCCTATCAGCTGGTGACGCTCTCTGGCACTGGAGTCTCAGTGCTTGACTAGTAAGGATCCATAGCTCAATTGGAAGAGGCTCTGCAGCTCTGAAGCTTACAGACCGCGGGCTCGATTCCACCCGGGCGCGGATCATTTTTGCAGGCGAGTGCCCTTGGAAATTCTTTTTTCTTCCTTGAGCCGAGACGGATCATCGCCGAGAGACGGATCTTTCCGCCTCCAGCCCAGTGACCGCCTCTCCTGGGAACGAGAAATCCCCGAGACGGATCTTTCCGCCTCCAGCCCGGTGAGCGCCTCTCCTTAAAAGACTTTAATTCCCAGGTCCGAGAGGGATCTTATTGCCTCCAGCCCGGTGAGCGCCTCTCCTGGATCTTTCCGCCTCCAGCCCGGTAATTCCCAGGTCCGAGACGGATCTTATTGCCTCCAGCCCGGTGGGCGCCTCTCCTGGGAGCGAGAAATCTTTCCACCTCCAGCCCGGTGAGCGCCTCTCCTTAAAAGACTTTAATTCCCAGGTCCGAGACGCGAGACGGATCTTCCCGCCTCCAGCCCGGTGAGCGCCTCTCCTGGGGTCGAGAAATCCCCGAGACGGCTTTCCGCCTCCAGCCCGGTGAGCGCCTCTCCTTAAAAGACTTTAATTCCCAGGTCCGAGACGGATCTTATTGCCTCCAGCCCGCTCCTGGGAGCAAGAAATCGCCGAGACGGATCTTCCCGCCTCCAGCCCGGTGAGCGCCTCTCCTTAAAAGACTTTAATTCCCAGGTCCGAGACGGATCTTATTGCCTCCAGCCCGGTGAGTGCCTCTCCTGGGAGCAAGAAATCACCGAGACGGATCTTCCCGCCTCCAGCCCGGTGAGCGCCTCATCATGATCAACAATGAGGCGCTGGTGCAGACGAAGAGCCTCTCCTGGGAGCAAGAAATCGCCGAGACGGATCTTCCCGCCTCCAGCCCGGTGAAGACTTTAATTCCCAGGTCCGAGACGGATCGTATTGCCTCCAGCCCGGTGAGCGCCTCTC
>CAUJNA010000002.1:0-82500 GCA_963377175.1 Effrenium voratum
TTGGAGGCCGGGCCCAGCCTGTACCGGCAGCCGAAGGAGTAGCGTCTCCCCGGCGTCAGCGTGTAGGTGCGCACGATGTTCCAGGCGAAGGCGCTCAGGGTCATGGCGTAGCCCTCCAGCTGGAAGCCTCCCACCGCGAAGCTGGCCGAGGCCACGGAGCTCTGGCTGTTGGGGCGCACCAGAAAATTGCCTAGCGTGGTGAGCGTGGGCTCCAGCAGCACCTCGCCCAGGGTGGCCAGCGTGACGTCGTCGGCCCCTCCGTCGAGGAACTCGTGCTTCAGCAGCAGCGCCGAGGCCGCCGTGTCCTCCTCCGCCTCCACCGCGTTGCCGGTCTCCAGGGTTGCGTCCAGGATCTGGAGGCCGTAGACGTCCACCGTTCCAGCCGGCTGGTTGGGCAGGCCCGGCGCCTGGAAGTGCGCCCCGAAGTGCAGCTTCGCCACCCCGTTCGGAGGCACTGTGAAGTACATCTTGGCAGTGCTCCAGGCGCCCTGGTCGCCCACGAAAGCTGCCGTACAAGGGGTCGTAGACGTTGTCTGCCTCGGACATGTACACCACGAAGTTGGAGGCCGTGCCGAGCCGGTAGCGGCAGGCGAAGAGGAGCTCTCGGCCCGGGGTCAAGTTGTAGGTGCGCACGATGTTCCACGGGTTCACCGCCAGGGTCAGGGTGTAGCCGTCCACGCTCACTGCGCCCGCGGTGTGCGTGGCCAAGACCACGCTGCAGCCGCTGCTGGGGCGAACCGTCCAGTTAGACAGCGAGACGTCCGTGGGGGCCAGGATCTGCTCTCCTATGGCGGCCACCACCTCGTCGGCCCCGCCGTCGTCCGGAAAGCGCACTGCTATCTGCAGCGCAGAGGCTGCCTCCGCGACTCCGAGCTTGCCGGCGAGGAGGCCGTCTACTTGCGCGATGGTGTAGTAGCTGAGCAGCGCGGCGGCGATGCTCGAGGCCGTCGCCGTGTCCTGGTCTGCGGCTGAGCGGTACGCTACCAGCGCCGAGGTGATTTGGTTGGTTGTGAAGACGTCCTGGTCCGGGCCCGTCCGGTAGGCCAGCGATTTGCGTCCTGGTCCGGGCCCGTCCGGTAGGCCAGCAGCGCGCCCGCGATGGCGGCCTGCGTCTGCGTGTCCTGCGCGCTTGCCGTCCGGTAGTCTCCCAACAGCGCGTCTACCTGCGCCGAGGTGGTAGGCAAGCAGTGCGCCTGTGATGGCACTGGTCGTCTCCGCGTCCTGCGCTGCCCCCTGTGCGGTAGTCTCCCAACAGCGCGTCTACCTGCGCCGAGGTGTAGTAGGCCAGCAGGGCTGCTGTTATGGCGGCGTCAGTGCCCGCCGTGGAGTAGCAGTCTGCCGTGATGCTCAGCGTGTCGTCGCCGTTGGCAAGCGCAGCAGAGAGGGGAGCCACGAAATGCAGGTTGCGAACGACGTTACTTCCGCGAACGAGCTCCCAAGTCGTGAAGCCCGCCCAGGCCGGCGCGTTAACAACTCCGCCGCTGCCGGAAAGCTGCAGGGCGGCGAGCTCCGCGAGGATTGCGTCGAGGGCGCTCTGGAGCGTGGTCTCGCTGGCCGAGAGCGCGGCGTTCGTGGCGTATGAGGCCAGCAGCGTCGCGTCGGCCTTGGCCCCCTGGAGCGCCGTGATGCTGGCGTCCCGGCTAGCAAGCTGCGCTGCGACGAAGGCCTCGGTGGCGAGACCCAGCAGGGCATTTGCTATCTTGGTGTCTACCTCCAGCGGCGTGTCCAAGCCGTCCACCGTGGAGAGCAGGGAGGCCAGCGCGCTTGCGTCCGCCTTGCCGAGGAGGGCGGCGTCCAGGGCTGCCGTGGTGACGGCGTCCAAGAGGGCCGTCGCTATCTTAGAGTCCACCTCCGAGGAAGTGTCCACGGCCGACTGCAGGGCGTAAGCAGTCAGGGCGCTGGCGTCCGCCTTGGAGGCCTGCAGCCCCGAGATGGAGGCGTCTCGGCTCGCGAGCTCGGAGGCCAGCGCCGCGGCGGTGACGGCCCCCAGGAGAGCGTTGGCCACCTTGGTGTCCACCTCCAGCGGCGTGATCCTCGCCGCTATGTCTAGGGAGTGCTGGTCCACCACCGTCTTGAGGCCGTAGTTGGCGGCCACCGTGGCCAGCGTGGCGTTGTTGGCCGAGGCGATGGAGCCGTTCATGGCCGCCGTGGTGCTGTAGTTGGACAGCTTCAGGTCCACGCTGTCCGGGGTGCTCTTGGTGGCAACCACGCCCTCCAGCACGTCGAAGGCCGACTGGTCTGCCTTGTTGGAGAGACCCGTGGTCAGCGAGCTCTGCAGCGCGCGATGCTGCTTCCGTGCGCGGCCACCTGACCGTCCGTGGTGGCCAGGGCCGCAGCCGTTGCTAGGGGCGCAATCGCCGGCGCCAGCGCGCTGCTGTCCAGCTTTGAGGCCAGCTCTGCGGTGACTCTGTCGTCCAGGGACTGGATGGCAGCGGCGTTGTTGCCTGAGGCTGCCGTGTTCACCGCCAGGTCAGTTACTTGAGCGTAGGGAGTCAGAGCGAGGGCCAGCTGTCCTGCTGTGACGTGCGTGCCGTCAGTCACCTCTCCGTTGTCCAGGACCTCGGGGATGTTGCCCGTGACAGGTCCTTCAAACATGTTTACATATGTTCTCGCCGACGCCTTAGTCCAGTGGCTATGGGACATTCGGGGGGTGGCACGATCCCGTGCTACCAGTACGCGGTCCTTCAAACAGGTTTTCTTAGGAGTAGTCGTTACGATTTCGTGTCGATGGGACATTGCACTTTCGCAACACCTCTATTCGCCGGGTGTTCTGATTGTATATCGACTCGCACGCTGAATTGGAAGTGGAGTATAAAATCACCCACTGGGCATGAGGCGATGAATTGGAAGTGGAGGATAAAACCGCCCACTTGGCATGAGGCGATGAATTGGCCGAAGTGGCGCAGTGTCCTATAAAATCGGCCACTGGGCATGAGGCGATGAATTGGCCGAAAATGTCGGTCAAAAGCGCTTGGGACACCTCGGCCACATGACGAGACCTGAGCCAACCTTGCCCAGACAAGCATACTGGCAGGAATGAATGCGATTGAGGGGAAATAACCCTCAATTCATCTTCCCGTGCTACCAGTACGCGAACTCGCCAGAGAACTCGCTTTTCCAAGCCTTTTGCGCACTTTTCGGCCCCAAAGAGAGCGGCAGATTCTCACTGTTTGAGAAACTGCTTCTAAAGTTTTTGGGCCAAAAAGCGCCGTTTTGGACAGGTAGCGAGAGCCCATGGTGAGATGGTTTAAGCGTTGCGCTGCTCTCCGTAGCGACGTTTCGGAGGCTCGATTCCTCCCGGGGCCTCGGCGGGCTGACGTGTTAGAGACCGGTGACTTCGGCGGTGACAAGCTCGGCGGGCTGACGCGTTACGTGGAAAAGCCTCGGCGGGCTGACGTGTTACTCGGGAGCACCTCGGCGGGCTGCCGCGTCAGACGCTGGCTGGCTCTGGGCTGTGCCTCGGCGGGCTGACGTGTTAGAGACCGGTGACTTCGGCGGTGACAAGCTCGGCGGGCTGACGCGTTACGTGGAAAAGCCTCGGCGGGCTGACGTGTTACTCGGAAGCACCTCGGCGGGCTGTCGCGTCAGACGCTGGCTGGCTCTGGGCTGTGCCTCGGCGGGCTGGTGACTTCGGCGGTGACAAGCTCGGCGGGCTGGAATTCGCAGGTTTTTCGGGGCAGAATACGGATTTCGGAGCACTGGAAACACCTGGAAAAACGCACTTTTCGGAGTTCGCCGTTTTCAGCGCTTTTTGCACCAAAAACGGAGTGGTGACATTGACCGGTGACATCGGAAAAACGTTCAGCGGGTTGAAGAATTTGGCTGTTTTGCAGGGTTTTTTAGCCAAAATCCGAAAAAGAATAGGATACTATAAGCCTATGTTCCTTACTACTGCTCCAGCCCGCCCAGTTCTTCGTCAAGAAGAGATCGTCCGAGAAGTCGGAGGTGTTGGTCACGATGAGCGTGTTGGACGCGAAGAGCTGCGGCGCGGAGACCGTGCCCGAGCTCGTCACGTCGCCGCAGACCACGCTGCCCGTCGACACTCCGCCGCTCGTGGCTGTGAAGGTGCAGTCCAGGCTCTCGCAGTCCAGCGGGCCCGCGGAGGCCGCCCCGGTGATGGTCAGCGTGGCGCCCGTGACCGCCCCGGTGGCTGCGAAGCTCGCTGCGGTTGCTGCGCCTGAGGCCGTCAGCGTGCCCGTGGACACGTCGCCCACCGTGGTGAAGTTCCCAGCGTTGGCCGTGTTGTTGATGGTGAGAGTGCTGCCGGTGATTCCGGTGGCCGAGCTCAGCAGGCCCACGCTGGCCGCCCCGCTGATGCTCAGCGAGCTGCCCGACACGGCGCCGGTGGACGTCAGCGTGGCTCCGGCGACGGTGCCGGTGGCTGTGAGCGCTGCGCAGGAGACTGCGCCCGAGGCGTCCACGCCCGTTGTGAACACGTCCGTGCAGTTCACGTCGTTGCACAGCAGCTGGTCGCAGCCCACGTTGCCCTGCGCAGTGAGCCCGTCCAGAGTGGCCGAGCCCGTGAGGGCCAGCGAGTCGGCCAGCAGGTCCGTCACGGAGACCGAGTCTCCCTCGAAGGCGCTGGCCCTGATCTGCATGCTGTACAGGTCCAGCGTGCCCGCCGACTGCTGCACCAGGCCGGGGATAGACCCGCCGAAGGCTCCGAAGTGCAGCTTCGCGATTCCGCCCGGCGGCACCGAGAAGTCCAGGCGCGCCGTGCTCCAGACGCCCTGCGAGGGCGTGCCGAGGAAGGTGCCGGTGACGCCCAAGTAGTCGTTGTCGGCCGCGCTGACGTACATCACCAAGTTGGAGGCCGTGCCCAGCCGGTACCGGCAGCCGAAGGAGTAGCGTCTCCCCGGCGTCAGCGTGTAGGTGCGCACGATGTTCAGGCGAAGGCGCTCAGGGTCATGGCGTAGCCCTCCAGCTGGAAGCCTCCCACAGTGAAGCTGGCCGAGGCCACGGAGCTCTGGCTGTTGGAGCGCACCAGAAAATTTCCTAATGTGGTGAGCGTGGGCTCCAGCAGCACCTCTCCCAGGGTGGCCAGCGTGACGTCGTCGGCCCCTCCGTCGAGGAACTCGTGCTTCAGCAGCAGCGCCGAAGCCGCCGTGTCCTCCTCCTCCGCTGTGTTGCCGGCCTCCAGGGTTGCGTCCAGGATCTGGAGACCGTAGACGTCCACCGTTCCTGCCGTCTGGTTGGGCAGGCCCGGCGCCTGGAAGTGCGCCCCGAAGTGCAGCTTCGCCACTCCGTTTGGCGGCACGGTGAAGTACATCTTGGCCGTGCTCCAGGCGCCCTGGTCGCCCACGAAGCTGCCGTACAATGGGTCGTAGACGTTGTCGGCCTCGGACATGTACACCACGAAGTTGGAGGCCGTGCCGAGCCGGTAGCGGCAGGCGAAGAGGAGCTCTCGGCCGGGCGTCAAGTTGTAGGTGCGCACAATGTTCCACGGGTTCGCCGCCAGGGTCAGGGTGTAGCCGTCCACGCTCACTCCCGCGGTGTGCGTGGCCAGGACCACGCTGCAGCCGCTGCTGGGGCGAACCGTCCAGTTTGACAGTGAGACGTCCGTGGGGGCCAGGATCTGCTCTCCTATGGCGGCCACCACCTTGTCGGCCCCCCCGTCGTCCGGAAAGCGCACTGCTATTTGCAGGGCCAAGGCTGCCTCCGTGACTCCGAGCTTGCCAGCCAACAAACCGTCCACTTGTGCGATGGTGTAGTAGCTGAGCAGGGCGGCGGCGATGCTTGAGGCCGTTGCCGTGTCCTGGTCGGCGGCCGAGCGGTACGCCACCAGCGCGGAGGTGATTTGGTTGGTTGTGAAAACATCCTGGTCCGGGCCCGTCCGGTAGGCCAGCAGCGCGCCTGCGATGGCGGCCTGCGTCTGCGTGTCCTGCGCGCTTGCCGTGCGGTAGTCTCCCAACAGCGCGTCCACTTGCGCCGAGGCGTAGTAGGCCAGCAGCGCGGCCGAAATGGCACCGGCCTACCTCGCGCGACTCTGGGCCATCGAGAACCCGCAGACGGGACTGCTCAAGACAAGGCCCTTTATGCAGCGCCTCGGATTCGTCGACGCCATACGGTACACCCTTTAAGAAGCAGACACGCTTCTGGACGAAGGCCAGCGCTACGAGAACGTTCGCAGGCAGTCCCGTGAGCTGCTGTACAGCATTCCAGCGGCGCTCTGTGACGAGATTGCGGCGGCAGCAGAGGCAAGCGAGACTTAACCGGAAAGCCGTGGAAGCATTTAGATTTTTATATAAAAAAAATCCAAGGTCCGGCCCAGAGAGTACCGGCACAGAAAGCACGCGGAGACTGCCTACCAGAGATGGAAGCATTTAGATTTTCAAATCCAGGACCCGGCAGAGGAAGGGATGGCAGGCACAAGGGTTGCCTACTCCAACAATGTTGCAGTTACGGACCCAGCAAAGCTTGCGCAGGAATCACTTCTACACACCGCCTGCAAAAAAAAGCTTGGCAGAAGTGAGGCTACAAGGCAAATTGCAAGCAAATCGAGGGTGCGTTACGTTGCAGCGCCGTGGCTGCAGGAGCAATTCTGGACTTGAAATTCTTCGCAGGACAAGGTCGTTTCCTGAGCGGACGAGCTCTGCTGGGTCCGTAGCTGCAATATTGTGGCAGTTGGAAACCTTTGTGTATAGAGAGAGCCCCCGAAGGCCTCATGTCGGTCAGGTCCACCTGCAGCTGGTTCATGGGCTCCAGAGGCACGAAGCGTTGTAGCCTCTCTGCGGCCGGTCCTGCCTTCACCTTCTCTCTGGAGATGCTGGAGTTGCGCACCTGAGCCTGCTGCAGCGTCTGCGCTATGCTGCCAAAACCGGTGCGGGGATCCTCGTAGACGGCCTTGATGGTTCGTCTATGTTTCTGATGGGTTCTTCGGCCCCCGCTGGGCGTCCAGCCGTGCCTGGAAGCCCTTGCACACCCGCACGCTGGTGAGGTGGAGTAGTCAAGGGTGACCACCGTGCCGTCGCTCCACCACGTGGTCCTTCCACTTTGTTCCTGCGAAGTCGTCCGAGGCGAAGCCCAGCCAGGTCCCCGTTCATGTCCGGGCGCTTGTACTGCTTGGCCTCCACGGAGTCGAAGCTGCTGGAGCTCAGCCACGTCGGCCTCGGCAATCTCCGTCTTCACCCTGCTGTCCGACAAGTCCTGAAGCTCGTGTTGCAGACCACGTTGCCCGTGTTGCCAGCGATCGCAAGGCAGCCGGGGTTCCTCTGGTTCGTGGTCAAGGACAGCTGCGTCGAGAGGCTCTTCGTCTGCACCAGCGCCTCATCGTTGATCATGATGAGCTCGCACGGTGCGTCCCGCCGTCCCGCTCCAGGAAGACCCTGGCGCTCGCAGCCGCAGCTCCGGGCCGCTGTCGGGGGCCGCGCTGTTGTTGGGCCCTTGCAGCTTGCTCCAGCCCGCCCAGCTCTTCGTCAGGAAGAGATCGTCCGAGAAGTCGGAGGTGTTGGTCACGCTGAGCGTGTTGGAGGCGAAGAGCTGCGGCGCGGAGACCGTGCCCGAGCTCGTCACGTCGCCGCAGACCACGCTACCCGGGCTCTCGCAGTCCAGCGGGCCCGCGGAGGCCGCCCCGGTGATGGTCAGCGTGGCGCCCGTGAGTGCCCCGGTGGCTGCTGCGCCCGAGCCGGCGTTGGCCGTGTTGTTGATGGTCAACGTGCTGCCCGTGATTCCGGTGGCTGAGCTCAGCAGGCCCACGCTGGCCGCCCCGGTGATGCTCAGCGAGCTGCCAGACACGGCGCCTGTGGACGTCAGCGCGGCTCCGGCGACGGTGCCTGCGGCCGTGAGTGCTGCGCAGGAAATGGCGCCCGAGGCGTCCACGCCCGTCACTTCACGTCGTTGCACAGCAGCTGGTCGCAGCCCACGTTGCCCTGCGCGGTGAGCCCGTCCAGCGTGGCAGAGCCCGTGAGGGCCAGCGAGTCCGCCAGCAGGTCCGTCACGGAGACCGACTCTCCCTCGAAGGCTGAGGCCCTGATCTGCATGCTGTACAGGTCCAGCGTGCCCGCCGACTGCTGCACCAGCCGAGCCTCCAAAAGCTCCGAAGTGCAGCTTCGCGATTCCGCCCGGCGGCGCCGAGAAGTCCAGGCGCGCCGTGCTCCAGACACCCTGCGATCATGGCGTAGCCCTCCAGCTGGAAGCCGCAGCAGCGCCAAAGCCGCCGTGTCCTCCTCCACCTCCGCCGTGTTGCCGGTCTCCAGGGTTGCGTCCAGGATCTGGAGGCCGTACACGTCCACCGTTCCAGCCGTCTGGTTGGGCAGGCCCAACGGCGCCTGGCTTCGCAACTCCGTTCGGAGGCACTGTGAAGTACATCTTGGCCGTGCTCCAGGCGCCCTGGTCGCCCACGAAGCTGCCGTACAGGGGGTCGTAGACGTTGTCTGCCTCAGACATGTGCACCACGAAGTTGGAGGCCGTGCCGAGCCGGTACCGGCAGGCGAAGAGGAGCTCTCGGCCCGGGGTCAAGTTGTAGGTGCGCACGATGTTCCACAGGGTCAGGGTGTAGCCGTCCACACTTACTCCCGCGGTGTGCGTGGCCAGGACCACGCTGCAGCCGCTGCTGGGGCGAACCGTCCAGTTTGACAGCGAGACGTCCGTGGGGCCCAGGATCTGCTCCCCACTCGTCGGCCCCTCCGTCGTCCGGAAAAGCGGCTGCAATCTCGAGACTCCGAGCTTGCCGGCAAGGAGGCCGTCTACTTGTGCGATGGTGTAGTAGCTGAGCAGCGCGGCGGCGATGCTCGAGGCCGTTGCCGTGTCCTGGTCTGCGGCCGAGCGGTACGCCACCAGCGCCGAGGTGAGTTGGTTGGTTGTGAAAACATCCTGGTCCGGGCCCGTCCGGTAGGCCAGCAGCGCGCCCGTGATGGCGGCCTGCGTCTGCGTGTCCTGCGCGCTCGCCGTGCGGTAGTCTCCCAACAGCGCGTCTACCTGCGCCGAGGTGTAGTAGGCAAGCAGTGCGCCTGTGATGGCGCTGGTCGTCTCCGCGTCCTGCGCTGCCCCTGTGCGGTAGTCTCCCAACAGCGCGTCCACTTGCGCCGAGGTGTAGTAGGCCAGCAGGGCTGCTGTTATAGCGGCGTCAGTGTCCGCCGTGGAGTAGCAGTCTGCCGTGATGCTCAGCGTGTCGTCGCCGTTGGCCAGCGCAGCAGAGAGAGGAGCCTCCAGATGCAGGTTGCGAACGACGTTGCTTCCGCGAACGAGCTCCCAAGTCGTGAAGCCCGCCCAGGCCGGCGCGTTAACAACTCCGCCGCTGCCGGAAAGCTGCAGGGCGGCGAGCTCCGCGAGGATTGCGTCGAGGGCGCTCTGGAGCGTGGTCTCGCTGGCCGAGAGCGCGGCGTTCGTGGCGTATGAGGCCAGCAGCGTCGCGTCGGCCTTGGCCCCCTGGAGCGCCGTGATGCTGGCGTCCCGGCTAGCAAGCTGCGCTGCGAAGGCCTCGGTGGCGAGACCCAGCAGGGCATTTGCTATCTTGGTGTCTACCTCCAGCGGCGTGTCCAACCCGTCCACCGTGGAGCAGGGAGGCCAGCGCGCTTGCGTCCGCCTTGCCGAGGAGGGCGGCGTCCAGGGCTGCCGTGGTGACAGCGTCCAAGAGGGCTGTCGCTATCTTAGAGTCCACCGCCGAGGAAGTGTCCACGGCCGACTGCAGGGCGTAAGCAGTCAGATCGCTGGCGTCTGCCTTGGAGGCCTGCAGCCCCGAGATGGAGGCGTCTCGGCTCGCGAGCTCGGAGGCCAGCGCCGCGGCGGTGACGGCCCCCAGGAGAGCGTTGGCCACCTTGGTGTCCACCTCCAGCGGCGTGATCCTCGCCGCTATGTCTAGGGAGTGCTGGTCCACCAGCGTCTTGAGGCCGTAGTTGGCGGCCACTCTGTGTTCACCCCCAGGTCCTCCTCAATGTACTTCTTGACGGGTATCCAGCCGTCGTCTATGTTGACACTCGGGCTGAAGATGTAAATTCTCTCAAAGACGCCGCGATACTGCTCCAGAATCAGGCTGATCAGAGCCACGGTTTTGCCCGATTTTGATGGCCCGAGGAAGATGCCCGTGCATGGCGCCAGGGCCACCACGGGGTCAGAGGGCTGCTTACTGCTATACTCTGTCGTAGGAAACAGCTTGATCTTCCCCATTCCTTTGCGTTACTTCCCAAAATTTGAAGCCGGGAAGCCGGGCGGCGAGTCCGTCAGCGCGTCGCTGTGTAGCGACGCGCTGACAGAGTTTTCCGGAAGCGCATTGCTGTGTAGCGACGCGCTTCCGGAGTTTTCAGGGAGACGCGACAATCCTGTTGCCAGCGCAGGATTGAGTGGGGCAATCCTGTTGCCAGCGCAGGATTGAAGGGGGCAATCCTGTGCCCACGCCAGGATTGAGTGGAGCAATCCTGTGCCCACGCCAGGATTGAGTGGAGCAATCCTGTGCCCACGCCAGGATTGACGGCTGGGCGTGTTAATGGTGAAAAAAACACTCCGTCAGCGCGTCGGCGAGGAGCAGGGCGCTGACGGACCTTCGGCGCTGGCCCGGTGATGGGTTTTTCGGGCAAAATACCGACGGTGGCGCCTTGAGCCAATTTTGGCGCAACGTGCCACCGCCGGGTGGCGCGGCCGGGAGGCTTCTATGCCGGGCAGGTGGCGCGGCAGGAATGTGGCGCGAGTGGCGCGCTAGGTATCGAAGCCTCCGATGCCGGGCAGGTGCTGGAAAGCATAAGTGGCACTTATGTTTTCGAAGCGGCCGGTGGGAGGCTCCGATGCCGGGCAGGTTCGCCGAAACTTTAGACAGTTGTCCCCCCACAGTCCCCCCACAGGATAACTGGATTTTTTTTTCCTGGGAAGAATCCCGACCTTGGCGCGGGCTTGGCAGGGCTCCGATGCTGGGCAGGTGGCGCGGCCGGGAGGCTTCTATGCCGGGCAGGTGGCGCGGCAGGAATGTGGCGCGCTAGGTATCGAAGCCTCCGATGCCGGGCAGGAATGTGATGCTCGAAAACACAAGTGGCACTTGTGTTTTCGAAGTGCCTCGGAACTGGAAACAGGCACCAACCATTTTTTGGTTGCTGCCCGCGTGGAGTTCCCCTCAATCCTGGGGTGACAACAGGATTGAAGGAGGCAATCCTGGGGTGACAACAGGATTGAAGGAGGATTGAAGGAGGCAATCCTGGGGTGACAACAGGATTGAAGGAGGCAATCCTGGGGTGACAACAGGATTGAGAACACTTGGCTGGCGTGGAGGTGGCGCGGCAGCGGAGGCTTCAATGCCAGGCAGATGGCGCGGCCGGGGGCTTCTATGCCAGGCAGGCGCGGCAGGGCTTCTATGCCGGGCAGGTGGCGCGCTCGGTGTCGAAGCCACGTTGGGCGAGCCATCAAACGAGGTTGGGCGAGCCAGTACTCAGAGTCGTTGGGCGAGCCCGTACTCAGAGTCGTTGGGCGAACCCGTACTCAGAGTCGTTGGGCGAACCCGTACTATCCCTACATGCCCGCTCGGCGCTGTGCCTGCTCGGCACGTCAAAAGTGCCCGCTTGGCACGTACCCAGCGCACGCCACTTGTACAGTGGCCGCCACTTTCACAGTGGCCCCCTCCACTTTCACAGTGGCCGCCACAGTGGCCCACAACGCCTGCTCCAAGCTGCGCCTGCTGGCGCTGTGCCTACGGTACCCACTCGGCACTGTGCCTGCTCGGCACATCTACCTACACTGTGCCTGCTCGGCGCATCTACCTACAAGTGCCTGCTCGGCACTGTGCCTGCTCGGCACATCTACCTACAAGTGCCTGCTCGGCACATCTACCTACAAGTGCCTGCTCGGCACTGCCCCGCCTCCCAGCGAAGTTCTCCAGGACCGACACCTGACACGTACGGCAGCCTGACAGGAAACAAACAGGGGGGAGGGGCAATTCCACGGGGTTGAACCACATGACATGCAAACATGCAAAACCGTGCAAGCTGTTCCACGTGTCATGCAAAAAACCGCATGCAAAACCGTGCAAAAAACAAGCTGTTCCACATGTCATGCAAAAACCATGCAAAAACCATGCAAAATGCGGCGCGTACGGAGTGCCAACCCGTATGTTTTCGAAGTGGGTTCGTTTCAATGCGTTCCAGGCGAGAGTTGCGGCAGGTGGCAGGCTGGCTTCTATGCCGGGCAAGTGGCGCGGCCGGGGTTCTATGCCAGGCAGGTGCGGCAGGCACCAAGCCGCCGAACCCTCACAGTCCCCCGGGTCCTTGCTATACGTGCTATATGTGCTATATGGCTCTTACAAGGCAAGCCACTGAACCTCCACTCTCCCCCGGGTCCTTGCTATACGTGCTATATGTGCTATATGGCTCTTACAAGGCAAGCCACTGAACCTCCACTCTCCCCCGGGTCCTTGCTATGCGTGCTATATGTGCTATATGGCTCTTACAAGGCAAGCCGCAGAGCTGTATACTATACACATAGCATCTCCAACATGTACCAAATATGCATTGTATAGCACATATAGTGTATTTTAACGCGCGTCTCGATAACATATAGTACATATAGGACATATAGCAAGGACCCAGCCCCTCATCCGCGAAGGCCCAAACGACTACATCCTGCTGCGCGACGGGCGGAAGAAGCTTGTGCGCTCCTTGCAGGGCGGAGAGCACCGGCTGACCAAGCTGGGCAAGGGCTTCTTCCGCGACAAGTTCTACGAGTACCTGGTCCACGTGCCGGTGATCGCCCTGGTCACCCACGAAGCTGCCGTACAAGGGGTTGTAGACGTTGACATGTGCACCACAAAGTTGGAGGCCGTGCCAAGCCGGTACTGGCAGGCAAAGAGGAGCTCTTGGCCGGGTGTCAGGTTGTAGGTGCGCACGATGTTCCAGGGGTTCGCAGCCAGGGTCAGAGTGTAGCCGTCCACGCTCGCTGCACGCTGCAACCGCTGCTGGGGCGAACCGTCCAGTTTGACAGTGAGACGTCCGTGGGGCCCAGGATCTGCTCTCCTATGGCGGCCACCACCTCGTCGGCCCCTCCGTCGTCCGCAAAGCGCACGGCTATTTGCAGGGCCAGGCGCGCCGTGCTCCACTCCCTGCGCGTTGGAGCGCGCCAGGAAGTTGCCTAATGTGGTCAGGGTGGGCTCCAGCCGCACCTCGCCCAGGGTGGCCAGCGTGACGTCGTTGGCCCCTCCGTCAAGGAACTCGTGCTTCAGCAGCAGGGCCGAGGCCGTCATGTCCGCCTCGACCTTGACGGAGTTGCCGGCCTCCAGGGTTGCGTCCAGGATCTGGAGGCCGTAGACCTCCACCGTTCCTGCCGTCTGGTTGGGCAGGCCCGGCGCCTGGAAGTGCGCCCCGAAGTGCTTGGCGGCACGCCTGCGCGCAGCGTTTTAGGTTTCGAATCCTTCGCAGGACAAGGTCGTTTCCTGGACGGACGAGTGCCAGGAGCCTACCAGGTGGAATAGAATCCATTTGGGAATTTCGACCTTGGTGGAAGAGCGCCCGCCAAACCGCCGGGATTCGAGGCTAGGTCTCCCACGGTCCGTGTCACCCCGTGACACAAGCTATCTTCCAAGCTAGCTGAGCAACCTTGTCGATCTTAACCCGTGAGGCAAACTGCCACCGAGGTCTTCCCACCGAGCTCGGAATTCCGACTTCTGCTTGTTCCACCCAAAGCGCCCCGGTGACAAGCGGTGACAAGCGGTGACAAGCTCGGCGGGCTGCCTTTTCCACCCAAAAGCGCCCGTGTCCAAAAGATCCATTGGGGCTCGAATCCCGGCGGTGACATACCGGTGACGCCGACGCATGCCGAAAAACCGCGCCGAAACCCTGCAAAAACAAGCTTAGCGGTGACAAGCTCGGCAGGCTGCTTTTTCACCCAACAACGCGCCCCGGCGACAAGCGGTGGTGACAAGCTCTGCGGGCTGCGTTTTCCACTCCAAAAGAAGCTTCCATGGCTCAGTGGTGGTTACGCACTGTCTCTGCACCACCCTGGTCTGGGGCTCGAATCCGGGTATTTGCTCGAAACCCGACGACCGGGCTTGCCCATTAATGAACCAATATTGTTTCAAGCCGATTTAACTTTGATTCAATATTGCCGAGATTTTGAACCCGTCTCAGGACGTTCGGCAGGTTGGCGTGTTAGACCCGGTGACAAAGACGGTGACAAGTTCGGCAGGTTGTCGGGGCAGGGGCGAGGACCTTGGCAGGCTGCCGTGCACTTTTTCGGCCCAAAAGGGAGCGGTGACGTAGCTCGGCGGGATGGATCTTGGCAGCTTTTTCGGGCCGAAAACGGAAATCGAGAGGAGCCTGGAGCCTGTTTTCGCCCGAAAACGAGCAAATCAAGAGGCTGAGGCCTCAGGACAGAAAAAAACAAGCTTTTCGGAAATTCGGGAAGTTGGCCGTTTTGAGCACTTTTTCGGCCCAAAAGGAATTGGAAAAACGTTAGCAGGATGGAAAATTTGGCTGTTTTGGAAGGTTTTTTGGCCAAAAAACGAAAATAATACCACAAGCCTTCTTTCCTTACTTCTGCGTGCGTCCAGTTGGAGCATTCTGTGTCATTAGCAAAAGAGCGTGCTGGCTTGTGCTTGCATAGGTGCTCCTGGCGCAGGGGTAGTAATGCCTAGGCCGCAAGCTGTGCAAAACGCAAATGGCAAATCTTCGCGTAAGCTGTACACTGCATGAACTGCACCCATTGCGAGCTGCGCTAAACAGATTACGGAAGAACATGATGCAGAATGTGCATCGTGTGGGTTGCCTTCCTCCGAGTCCAGGGTGTCGGAATTGCTGGAAGATGCAACATCCGCAGATGCATGTGCCAAAGGCACCAAAGTGGGCATAGGCGGCTGGTTTATATCCAGCCGGTCCGTCCGTGCCTCAAAGAGCCACGCCATATAGCTTGCTTCGAAACCTTGGCCCAGCTTCCGCTCATGCGGGTTTGCTTGGACCACCAAAGGCCAAGCCGTGCACGGCCTCTGCATGCTTCCGGCACTAATAATACTGCATCCAGGGCCGGAGTAAACAAGCTGTTCACTTTAGCATGGCCCTTGCATTTTTGTGCAACTAGTAGCCGCATGGGCCAAACTCTGAAGAGGGGGCGATAGATTAGGCCGTTTGCTTGGAACCCAAAAGTGGGGGCATTTGAGAAGGCTCCGCAGGGGGTGCAGACATGGGGAAAGGACACGCACTGTCTTTCTCCCTGCACCCCCGAGCCTTGACTTCCAAGCAACGCCTTAGAAAGAAAAAAACAAGCGCACCTTTTGTCGGTTGTATTCTTTTGTCTTTTGATGCATGTTCCCTTACGGATTGAAGCAGTGATCAAGATTCTAACCATGCTGGACGAGCTGGACACCAGTGCGCAACCCAACCTGCCCCAGCAGAATGCGAGCCGAAGCCGACCCAAGACAAGACAACAAGCGAACATCGTGCTTGAGTTGGTAATTTTGGCAGGCAGACGGTTGCAGATGTTTGTGGGTCAACTTGTTGTTCTTATGTGCGCATTCAGACAACTTTTTGTCTCTTACGCATTTGTTCATGAGCGTGGTTCCAAAAGCTCAGAAGGTCTTGCGTATGAAGCTGCTGTTGGCATGCAGAACTAAAGCAGTGGCCGCTGTGCGCGTCGGCGACGCCTCCAAGCCGTCGCGCTTATTGACAAGCGGTCGCTCAAAAGCACAGTTTCAGCAACAAATGCCGCCCAAAGAGTTGACAAACAGCTGTTTTGTGTGCCGTCGGTCTTGGTGTTGGGGCGCTTGGTTTGACAGCGGGTGGCAGTCAAACAGTTTGGTTTAGAAATAGTTATCATTGTCCAAGAAACATATTCAAGATGTTATTGAATGCAACAACTTTCATGTTGCTCAGGGATGACATTTGTTTTGTTCTTGAAGAATAAATGTAATAATATGTTTTCGACATATTAGAAGATTGAATAAACCGCACTTTGCCCATCTTTCAGCCATAATATTCCCCAAACATGAACCATCAGTTTTAAATTTTGTAATTTGAATAAACCAATGTGAGTTTGAAATAACGAACCTTGTTTGAACGCCAACCTTACACAATATTTTCCAAAAACAAAATGATGAGATTACTGTACAATATTTCATCATACACTTTGGAAAATATTTGAAATGCTTTGTAAACGTTTTGGTTTTGTCGGTTTTGTGAAAGTTTTGGGAGATTATGTTTGTTTTGGATAAGATTCCAACTCATACGTTTTGAGCATTTTGTAACAACATTATCGCACAATTTGCATACACAAATATTGAACAACCCAATTAAAATTGCCTCTGTTGAAATGTTTGTCGATTTCCGAAGTTGCTTGTTTTATGGTGCTTGTTGAACAGTTAAAGAACATCCCAAGGTCTCCCTACGTGGAAAAAACACGGTGTATTCCAACTCGCACGTCTTTGGAATCTGCGTCAAATGCTGGTTGTTCATTCATTCTTCCAAAACAAGCTGCAAAAGGTGCCTGAGATAGATAGATTTACCTCATATGCTCTGTGCCATGTCACCCTCTCTCACCTTTCAACATCAACACAGCAAAGAATGTGAATGTGCATGTTTTGAGAAAGTCATGAAATTTAGAGGCAAGATCTATCGTCTCGAGAATGTAAAAACCACCACAATCGCTCACAAGACGGTAAAACTCATATGTGGTGCGAACCCACAAAGCAAAAATGAGAGTTGCCCTTGCATTCAGCCAGAATGTTGGTAGGACACATGAGAGGTGCACACAGAATTAAAGCGCAAAACATGGTGAAGAACCAAGGGGCACCACAACTCGGCAAAAATGCAAGTTTAAAAATCGGAACAGAGCATGTGGAGGGAAGCTGTGTAGGAAAATTCAAGAGCCACCTAAGATCGCCCACAACAAACACATGTTTTGCGAGAATTTCCCTTTGTGCTGAGCCAACTTGTTGACAGGAAGTATGAAAGCTGGAAATAGAAGGGATTAAAGTGCTTGGGTTGGGTGAACCTCAAAATGACCATTAGAAACGGAGAATCCTGACGGCCTCAATTTCAAACTCCATCTTAAACATAAACAAAGGATGCCTCCGCCTCGCTTTCTTCCTCGCCCATTTCGACGTCGTCCGGCTCCGCCTCCAGAGGCTCGAACGGGAACCTTACAATTTTCAAGTTTGCTCTCCATACGTCCTACCAACATTTTGCCTCAATACAAAGGCTCGACATGTTTAGTTTCTGTCTTTCGAGCACATTTCTGTTTTCGGGTCTCGTAAGCAATTTTCTTGCATGCTTCCAAATTATCGAGATGGTGGCGTGTTCGTGACTGATAGAATTTGGAAAGTTTTTTGCATTTTGTTCTCAACCTTGGTTTCCTCCCCAACTCCACCCTGCTTCAATTCCATGTGTAACTTGCATTAGACCCTGTTGGCTCCTTCCTGGAGCTTTCTGCTTTACACTCAAACCAGCCCATGACTGGCTAAAGCTATGAGTTTCGCCCTCTACTCTCCTACCTTTCGTGTATCCTTCTGCTCGAGTTTTTCATGTCTATTCCCCCACACGCGAAAGTTCAAGACGCAGCCTGAAATTGCTGGTCATCATGAAAACCTCATGTTTCTCATGTTCAATTTTGAGGCTCGCAAAACTTTGATCCCCAGTGTCTTCCACCCCATGGCTTTTCCCATAGACATCGGCGCCGTGAGCCCGGCCCAAAACCTGCGGCCGTCGCGGCCGCGGCGAGCGCGGGCGGGAGGCAGCTCGGAGTGCGGGGAAGCCGGGGTGCGGCCGGGGGTGCGGCCGGGGGTGCGGCCGTGGGTCTCTTCACTGCTCTTGGGCAAGTTTTGTTTCTTCTTTTTTGGGCCTGTTGGGCCTGTTTTTTGTTTTTTAAAAGTTCTTTGCAACCATGGGCAAGTTTGTTTTTTTGGGCCCCGTTCATTTTTAGCAGGAAAGTTCTTTGCAACCATGGGCATGTTTTTTTCCTCTTTTTTTGGGCCCCGTTCACTTTGAGCAGGAAAGTTCTTTGCAACCATGGGCAAGTTTTTTTTTGTTGGTTTTTTGGGCCCCGTTCATTTTTAGCAGGAAAGTTCGTTGCAACCATGGGCAAGTTTTTTTGTGTGTTTTGGGCCCTGTTCATTTTTGGCAAAGTCCTTTGCACCATGCCAAAGGGCTGTGAAGTTATAAGCCCAAGAATGTGGATGTGACAATGTCATAAACTATCACGCTTTCTTCTCAAAAGCGACCCATCCCAGGCTACTTTGTCCTTATCACTTAGGGGATTTCCTTGTCACAGACATGGGCCCTACACATGCCTACCACAACCAAAGGCTGGCCATGGGATTGACTGCGCGGGTTGTGCCATGGCCATACCTCAAGCAGCCTGTTTGCAAATTCGGCCTCACTTGGCTATGGAGGGGTCTTTTTTTTCTGTTTGTGTTGGGGATTGGCTTGCGGCTTTTGGTGGCTTTTTGGCTTTGGCTTTTCGCATCCTCTGCATTCCCAGTTCCTCTCCGGCAGGTGGCGGTTTGGCTTTTGCGGCTTTTCGTTGGTTTGTGCGGCTTTTTGGTGGCTTTGGCTTTTTGCATCCTCTGCTTTTACTAGTTCCTCTCCGGCGACTTTTTGGCTTTTGCACCCTTTCATTGTTTTTTGGCTTTGGCTTCCAGCATCCTCAGCATCACCAGTTCCATTCCGTTGTTTTTGTATGTATGCATGTATGAATCTATGTAATCTATGTAATCTATGTATGTTATGTCTGTATGTATGCACTTCTTTCAACATCATAGGGCAGCCCAAACCCCCACACTGCTTTGTATATTATATCGCACCCTTTCTTGAATCATGGCACCCCTAATTGAATCATCACTTCTTCGAACATCATGGGGGACATCATCCCAACCCGATAGTTTTTTTTTTTTTTTTTTGATTTAATTGCACCCCTATTGGAACATCATGGAATGGGGGACATCCCCAGCTTTTACCTTGGGACGTTGGCAGGACGCGCTGAAACGATGCTGGGGATGTTGACAGGCTAGTGCAAAAACACGTAAATTTCGTGAGACAATGCTGTAAAATTGGACATTTTGCTGGCCAAGACGAAAAACGAAAACACACAAAAATAGGAGTCAAAAACAAAAAGAAAGCAAAAAACAATCCCAACACAAATTTGCACCCCTTGGCTGTTGACACGGTTCGTAAGGTCGCCAGGCACGCTATGTGCAAGTCCCTGCCATGCTTGTCTGGAAGCGACTTTGTATTTGGATGCTCAGTTGGAACTCCGCGGTCCCTCAAAGCTCCAATGTGTCTTTGTTTTCGAGGTCCCCTGCTAAGCCCCACCCCAAGCCCAGCAGCGCGGAGCTTTTGCCTGTGCCTCCCAGGCACATCGTCCCCCAGGACTTCCGGCCGAACTTCAGCTGCAGCTGCGCCAGGCCCTGAAGGCCCTCCGCCAGGGCCCTGGCACCATCCAGACCTCAGTGATGAAGAGGCCGCTTCCCATAGGACAGACCCGACCCGTTTTTCCGAGGCGATGCCGGCGCCGCAGGCTTGGCGGAGGGCCTCCGGGGCCTGGCGCAGCTGCAGACGCTGAGTCTGGCGCAGATCGGCCAGGAAGCCCAGGGGGAGGCGCCCGGGTGAGGCGCAGACAAAAGCTCCGCAGTGCTGAGCTTGAGGTGGGGCTGAGGGGACCTCCCAACAACGTAGCTGATGTATGTTTGTATTGTGTCTTTAAAGGAACTTTCAGGGGAGGTGCTCCAACTGCATTCCAAAAACAGGACAGACGCAATTCCCGATCAAACGGGAACAAGACAGATTGATGAAATGGCCGCTTCCAGCCAAGTGTTTCAGGGATTCGGACAAAGTGAAAGTAGGGATGAGGTCCAAATGGGGCATTTAGGCTTAGCGAAGCTACTGCTGAGTGTTGCATCGCACAGTAGACCCCCGCAAGTGCAGGCCAGCGCGGTTCTGAAGGATTCTTCTTGGCTTCGGGGGACTTGTCGTTGGCGACGGAGGTGTGCGGGCTGGGCGTGTCCAGGGACTTGCGCTGGCATGAGCCCCAGGGAACGGCGCGTGGGTCAACGTGGGTTCGAAGCTGAGATTGTTTGGATCAAAGGGAGGAGGGCGGTAACACTAGCATATGTGCGTCCCCAGTCCCGGTCTCCATGTACATGTTTAACAGGAAATTACATCGTCAGTTTTGCATTCGTCTGTTGGATATCGCTCGCTGATACCTGAAGAGACTCGCCTTGTTACTGTTCGACTCAAATATTGTCTCGGGAGCCCTTTGAGGGCAGGGTGGTTGGCCTTGTTGTGCAGGAAAATGAAGGGAGGTGGTTTAAACATGTTTAAACATGTTAAAACATGTTCAAGTCGGCCCAAAAGCTTTTTTGAACATGATCAAACAATGCTTGGCCGCTTTCTGCCTGTTGCTTTTCTGGTAGTGGGCCTTTGTTTTCGCCCAGGATTAACCTGAAGGGTCTGATTCCGTTGCTGGCTACGTGTCCGAGATCTGGCCGGCTGGCGCCCGGAAGGCCGGGAAGTTTGCCGGTCTCAAGCGTTTGGGAGCCTCTCGGGTGCAAGTCGGAAGCTGGGGCCTAGCTTCTCGCGTTCTGTTGCGAAAGGAGCAAATCTTTCAGGCCCGCGAACAAGCACAAAAGAGGGTAAAACAGATAGCGGTTGGTCCACAAGGCTTCATGGTCGCGGCTTGAGGGCTCCAAAAAAGAAACCTATGTACCTGAGAGCATCCGGCTCTGCTCTGGGGGTCATACCAACAGCGATTAACAACATACCCTGTTCCAACACTTGGAAATGGACCAGGGGCCTTTCAAGATGGTTGTCCACTTTGAAGATTGTTGGAAAGAGAGTATCGTACCCTTTTGAACCATTCTTTCCGTGACGGTCTGAGCGCTGAGTTTCAACCTTCAAGGGCTCATTCTCTCTGCTCCCTCACACTTCGCCTCGTGCACAAGGCCCCCCAACCCGAAGCCAAGCCCGTTTGGTCTCTGCATATCGGTGGGGACATGTGACGGACTTCCCAGACCCCAAGCAAGGCCTCAGAACATTCCAAAATTCCCAAGAGGGCTGAGGGCAGAAGTTTTTTTGAGCCTTTGACTTGACATCCCTGGAATGAAAGCGGACTTTTTGCAAGGGGTGGAGGTGCTTGTCATGAGTTCTGCGATAGCAACTTTGTCCAAACATTGGGAGCCCACCCGGCGATCCTCTTTCGGATGGCGCTCAGCTGGAAACCAAGAATAAACCACGCATTTGGAGGCTCCCCTTAGGACACATTGTTCTATCATCAGACTTGTAGAGGGAAACCACTTCCCAGCCCCATGGCCCATTTCCCTCCTTGGGGATCTCTGAAAGAGGAAAGTGGGCCAAATCCGGGACCCTTTCAGGTTCCATGTCAGAAGATAAATCATGTTTTACTTGCGGGAATGACAGCTTACCAGCCACTCTTAGGCGTCAAGTGATCGTTCAAAATACCGGGATGCATTTTCTTGAGCCCGTTTACCCCTTTTAAGAGGGGACGCAAAGGTGCCATGGACACTTAGAGCTTGTTTTCCAGGCTCAAACCCTGCTACGCGTGTTTTGCCGCCGGGCAGGAGATCTGGCGTCGAGTCCATAGTCCAGCTGCTCAACAATTGCGATACTGCCAGGCCTGTGGGACATCGGGTTGGAGGTTGCCACTTTCACATTTCAGAATCACTTTCAAACCCAAAACACATCAATTGCATATACCGTTTGGCATTATTAGCATTCAGCAGATGTCGTCAAGCAAAAGGCTCTCAATCATGTTTTACCGACCCCAAGCACTTTCCGCTTTTGTCATTTCCAGGCTTTCTGCAGCCATTGCATTCAGGGACTGGGCTCCCGTTCCTTCTTGCGTGGTCGTTGTGTCACATGTGCTCCGTGGCATGGCTTCGGCTTTGACAACCGTTTGCCTTGAAGATGAGCTGGCAGCGATGCCTGCACCATGGCGTGACCGAGTGCAGCACCATGCTCGGCGCTTTCACGAGAAGGATGCCACAACGGTCCTAAATCGCTACGAGCTGCAGAGGAGAATCATGAGCCGGCCGCAACTCGAAAAGCATGCCTTTCATGTGGCATCCTGGCTGGTGCTTCCAGAGGTGAGAAGAAGCCACGGCGATTCCGTGGAGGCACTGCTGTCCAGGTACTTGGAGTCCTTGGATGGGCAGCCACTTTGCGAGCGCCTGAAAGCGGTTCTGTCGCTTGTCGCGGCAAGCTCGGGAGTTGCAGGGCTCTCGGGGTTGCTGGGCAAAGGGCAGAAGAGAAAGGCGGAGATGATGCGAGCAGAAGAGCCAGAAAAGCCGGATTCCAGCAAGCCAGTTGATGCCTGCGGTGAAAAGGCTGTGCGCCTGATGCAGAAGGCCAGCCAAACGTGGCAGAACTACCCATCCGAGTGTCCGGAAGTTTACGTGGATTCTCTAGAGCAAGAGATGCAAGAGGTCGACGGAGCTAAGAACTGGGCCAAGCTGCGGATGGTCCTGCGCCGAGCCGTAGCTGCGCTTTCCCCACCACGGCGTTTGGGTGATGGATGCGAGGGCAAGATGCCGGCATCTACCGCATCCAACGAGCAGTCGTTGGCCACCAAACTGCAATCCCGACTTCGCAAAATCGTGCTCCGCTGCCTGGATCGAGTGGACCTGGCAGATTTGCGCCTTGCGCCGGTGCAGCAATGCCTGCAGGCACGGCTCCAAACGTTTCAGGAGCTGGTCGCCAGTGAAAGCAGGATCGCTTGCAAGAAGCAATGGGCTCGGCTACAAGCCAAGTGCGCGAGCACCCTGCCACCTGAAGCTGCAAGTTTGGGAGTTGCTGGGCTCTCAGGGTTGCCAGGCAAAGGGCAGAAGAGAAGGGCGGAGATGATGCGAGCAGAAGAGCCAGAAAAGCCAGACTCCGCCAAGCCAGTTGATGCGTGCAGTGAGAAGGCTGTGCGGCTGATGCAGAAGGCCAGCCAAACGTGGCAGAACCACCCGTCCGAGTGCCGGGAAGCATATGTGGAGTCTTTGGAGCAAGAGATGCAAGAGGCCGACGGAGCTGAGAACTCGGCCAAGCTGCGGATGGTCCTGCGCCGAGCCGTAGCTGCGCTTTCCCCGCCACGGCGTTTGGGTGATGGATGTGAGGGCAAGATGCCGGCATCTACCGCGCCCAACGACCAGGCGACGCTGGCCACCAACCTGCAATCCCGGCTCCGCAAAATCGTGCTCCGCTGCCTGGATCGAGTGGACCTGGCAGATTTGCGCCTTGCGCCGGTGCAGCAATGCTTGCAGGCACGGCTCCAAACATTTCAGGAGCTTGTCACCGGTGAAAGCAGGATCGCTTGCAAGAAGCAATGGGCTCGGCTACAAGCCAGGTTTGCGAGCACTGTGCCAACCGAAGCAGCAGCAAGCTTGTCAGCATGTGCAAAGGGAGCCGAAGATGGTGCTGGCATTGTTGAGCCGGAGTCTTCAGCATCATGCCCCCATGGCAAGCTGAGACGAAGCTGCTCTCAATGCACAGGCTGTCCACATGGCAAGTGGGCTTACAATTGTCCGCAATGCAGTGTTTGCCCGCACGGAAAAGTGAAGCGCAACTGCGTGCAGTGCAGTGCATGCCCGCACGACAGGCTAAAGCAAAACTGTTTAGAATGCAGCGCATGCCCGCACGGAAAAGTCAGGCGCCACTGCCTGCAGTGCACGGGATGCCCGCACGGCAAGGCAAAAATCAGATGCTTGCAGTGCAGCCCATGCCCGCACGGCAAGATCAAGCGCAACTGCGTGCAGTGCAGCCCATGCCCACACGGCAAGCTGAAGGGGAGCTGTCGCATGTGTGCTGAAGCGAGGGGAAAAGTGAACTGCACGCAATTAGTCTTGGTGTTCCATTGTTTCGCTGTTGCAAAATAATTGGTTAGGCTGGGTCTAGGCGATCCAGTTGCTGGTGACTGAAGAGAATTGTTGTCATTTCTTTTTGGAGGCAAAGATGGTGCCGCTGCAAGATTCTTCTGGCTTCGGGGGACTCGTTTGGGCTTGCGCTAGCATGAGCCCCAGCGCTAGCATGAGCCCCAAGGAACGGTTTGAACCTGAGATCGTTTCGAATCCCCCTAAAAAGGGCGGTGTACTGAAAGAGTGTCTCACAATTCGGCCAGTGCTTTTGCCATAAAAGCGTCCCCAGTCCAGGTCTCCATCTACATGTTTAATTGGAATTGAAACCTTCAGTTTTGCATCTGGCCAAACTTGGTTCCCGGTCTCTTTGGAAGGGTGTACCGGAAGGTAGCGGAAGTTTGGTAGCCAGTCTTTGGGGTATAAAACTTACAAAATGCAAAAGTCAAGTTCGGTAGTTGGCTTTTCCAATGTGAACTTGAGCCGGCAGGATTGCACATCTTAGAGGCACCAGACACAGAAGCGCATCGAATGGATTTTCTGGGCTCTCGTTGAAATCGTTGAATACCGGAATGACACTTTACCCAGAGAATCCTTCAGGCGAGCCGTGTCAGAAGACACTATGTTTGGCTCGTAAATGAGAACCTTGTCTTTTTTAGCGAGACTTTGCTGACCACTCTTAGGCCTTTCGTGGTTCGGCTCATACCGATATATCACGCGCGTGACGTCGGGGCATCCGTCTGACGTCGAGACCAGCGTCCAGCTTTTCCATGGCGCCAGGCCTGGGAGCTGCGGAAACCGCGCCTCTCGTGAGGCAGGGCCCCGTCTAAGGTACCGGAAGGCAGTCTTTGGGGTATACTTATGATGAAAACGCAAAAGAAGTCACAAATCAAGCCAAGCGAGTCGCTGGAGTTTCAGAAGGCTCGCCTTCAAGTATTGTCCCGGGTGATTCACTGAGAAATGAACAGGGCGTTGGCATCACCGTTTTCGTCGAATCTCCTGTCTGGTACCAGTTGACATCTAGATGGACACCTGAGGGCAGGGCGATTGGCAGACTAAGCAGATCGGATTCGGCCCCGTTTTTAAGGAATGAAGGGACATCCCAAAGCGTGTTTTTGCAGTTTGTTGGTGTAAACATGTTTGAACATGTTCAGGCAGTCGGCCGATCCTGGTTGTGCATGCCGAAAAGCCGATTTGAACATGTGCCTGGGGTTGCTTTTCGCGTAATGGGCCTCTGATTGACCGCCTTTCTGTTCGCCCAGGATCAACCTGAAGCTGGGAGGCGGTCAGCTGGGACGTTTGGCAAAAACCTAGCTTCCTGCGTTCTGTTGTGAAAGGAGCAAATCTTTCAGGCCCTCAAACAAGCACAACGCTCTGCAAAAGAGGGCACGCAGATAGTTGGTCCACAAGGCTTGATGGTCGCGGCTTGAGGGCCCCTTTCGCGGGGACGGCCGGAATAGCTTTGGACCTGAGCGCATACAGCCAACAGCGATGAACGGCATGCCTTGTTCCAACATTGTGAAGTGGACAATGGGCCTTCCCACTTGAAGATTGTTGGAAACAGGGTATCCTATTCATGTGCACCATGGTTTTCGAGTGACCCTATTGAGATGTCCTTGAGCGCTGAGTTTCAGCCTCGATGGGCTTGGCATCCTTTGAGAAACGGGGGTTGATCAAAAGGTCCTCTACACGGGATGAGCGTTGGGGGAAACCACTAAAAGAGTGAGATATTTCCATAAACGGGAAAAGTTACCCTGAAGCGCGTTCAGCACATAGACCGCTTCAAGTGCATGCCCTCCCAGTGGCCTCGACCTCAGAAATGGTCCGAAATGACCCAAGAGGGAGGGTGAGACGACACGCCAGAGATTTTTGAGCTCTTGACATTGGAATCCAAGGGGTGGAGTTCGGCGAGATGCCGGCTCAGAGTTTTTCCTCACAATTCTGTCCAAACGTTGGGAAGCCACCTGGTGCGCTCAGCGGCAAACCCAGAATCAACCCCACGCATTTGGAGGCTCCCAGTATTTATGACACATGTTCTATCATCATCTTTGGCAAGGCAAATGCGACTTGCAGGCGAATTTCCTGATTGAAGTGAAGCCAAAGAACCCTAGTATTTCACTCCTTGGGGGTGCCTGAAAGAGGAACATGGCGGGAAATCAGGGACCCCTTCAGGTTCCATGTCGGAAGATAAATCATGCTTTGCTTGCGGGAATGACATTTTACCAGCCACTCTTAGGCGTCAAGTGGTAAACCTCATACCAACATCCCTGCGCGCAAGATTCGGGGCGGGGTTTGGCTTGCGATTTGGACTGGAAGCCTTCAAACCTGACTCCGGCTTTTGGTGGTCCCCACACCATGAAGCTTCCGGTTGGACCAAGACGTCCATTTGTAGTTATAAAATAGTGGAAACCTGGTGCTCTCCTGTTTCCCTTCAAATCGTTCAATACCGTGATGCTTTTTCTCGAGCCCTTTTACCCCTTCTAAGGGACGCAAAGGCACGACCCTATGCCATGGACATTTAGAGCTTTGTTTTCTCCTCCCCAAACCCCTGAAGGAGCTGCTTGCCTTCGGTCAGGAGATTGCACGTCGAGTCAGCTGCTCGAGAATTGCGCCAGGCCTGTGGGAAATGGGGTTTGAGGCCAGCCCACTTTCATATTTCGGAATCACTCTCGGTATTTGCAGGCCTATGACAGCGGTATGATCCGAGGAGGTGAAACACAAACAAACAAGCAGATTTCGTAAAGTAAAAGGTGCTCAATCATGCGTTACCAGCTTTGGGGCAGACCACTTGCCAGTCAGGCATGACGCTCCAGCAAAGCAGCACGTGTTGATCGTCTTGTTCTCATTCAGTCAAGAACGGAGCATTGCCAGTATTCTTTTGTCGCAGGAAGCCCAGCTCCGACCCTGCTTTTGTCATTTCTAGGCTTTCACTGCCGGGCAGGATATCTGGCGTCGAGTCCATAGTCCAGCTGCTCGACAATTGCGATGCCAGGCCTGTGGGAAATTGGGTTTGAGGTTGACTTTCTCATTCGGAATGACTTTCAACTTTTTGCTTTTGTCATTCCAGGCTTTCTGCAGCCATTGCATCGAGGGACTGGGCTCCCGTTCCTTCTTGCGTGGTCGTTGTGTCACATGTGCTCCGTGGCATGGCTTCGGCTTTGACAACCGTTTGCCTTGAAGATGAGCTGGCAGCGATGCCTGCACCATGGCGTGACCGAGTGCAGCACCATGCTCGGCGCTTTCACGAGAAGGATGCCACAACGGTCCTAAATCGCTACGAGCTGCAGAGGAGAATCATGAGCCGGCCGCAGCTCGAAAAGCATGCCTTTCATGTGGCATCCTGGCTGGTGCTTCCAGAGGTGAGAAGAAGCCACGGCGATTCCGTGGAGGCACTGCTGTCCAGGTACTTGGAGTCCTTGGATGGGCAGCCACTTTGCGAGCGCCTGAAAGCGGTTCTGTCGCTTGTCGCGGCAAGCTCGGGAGTTGCAGGGCTCTCGGGGTTGCTGGGCAAAGGGCAGAAGAGAAGGGTGGAGTTGATGCAGGCAGACGAGCCAGAAAAGCCGGATTCCAGCAAGCCAGTTGATGCCTGCGGTGAAAAGGCTGTGCGCAGAACTACCCATCCGAGTGTCCGGAAGTTTACGTGGATTCTCTAGAGCAAGAGATGCAAGAGGTCGACGGAGCTAAGAACTGGGCCAAGCTGCGGATGGTCCTGCGCCGAGCCGTAGCTGCGCTTTCCCCACCACGGCGTTTGGGTGATGGATGCGAGGGCAAGATGCCGGCATCTACCGCGCCCAACGACCAGGCGACGCTGGCCACCAACCTGCAATCCCGACTTCGCAAAATCGTGCTCCGCTGCCTGGATCGAGTGGACCTGGCAGATTTGCGCCTTGCGCCGGTGCAGCAATGCCTGCAGGCACGCACGGCTCCAAACGTTTCAGGAGCTGGTTGCCAGTGAAAGCAGGATCGCTTGCGAGAAGCAATGGGCTCGGCTACAAGCAAGTGCGCGAGCACCCTGCCACCTGAAGCTGCAAGTTTGGGAGTTGCTGGGCTCTCAGGGTTGCCAGGCAAAGGGCAGAAGAGAAGGGCGGAGATGATGCGAGCAGAAGAGCCAGAAAAGCCAGACTCCGCCAAGCCAGTTGATGCGTGCAGTGAGAAGGCTGTGCGGCTGATGCAGAAGGCCAGCCAAACGTGGCAGAACTACCCATCCGAGTGTCCGGAAGTTTACGTGGATTCTCTAGAGCAAGAGATGCAAGAGGTCGACGGAGCTAAGAACTGGGCCAAGCTGCGGATGGTCCTGCGCCGAGCCGTAGCTGCGCTTTCCCCGCCACGGCGTTTGGGTGATGGATGCGAGGGCAAGATGCCGGCATCTACCGCGCCCAACGACCAGGCGACGCTGGCCACCAACCTGCAATCCCGGCTCCGCAAAATCGTGCTCCGCTGCCTGGATCGAGTGGACCTGGCAGATTTGCGCCTTGCGCCGGTGCAGCAATGCTTGCAGGCACGGCTCCAAACATTTCAGGAGCTTGTCACCGGTGAAAGCAGGATCGCTTGCAAGAAGCAATGGGCTCGGCTACAAGCCAGGTTTGCGAGCACTGTGCCAACCGAAGCAGCAGCAAGCTTGTCAGCATGTGCAAAGGGAGCCGAAGATGGTGCTGGCATTGTTGAGCCGGAGTCTTCAGCATCATGCCCCCATGGCAAGCTGAGACGAAGCTGCTCTCAATGCGCAGGCTGTCCACATGGCAAGTGGGCTTACAATTGTCCGCAATGCAGTGTTTGCCCGCACGGAAAAGTGAAGCGCAACTGCGTGCAGTGCAGTGCATGCCCGCACGACAGGCTAAAGCAAAACTGTTTAGAATGCAGCGCATGCCCGCACGGAAAAGTCAGGCGCCACTGCCTGCAGTGCACGGGATGCCCGCACGGCAAGGTAAAAATCAGATGCTTGCAGTGCAGCCCATGCCCGCACGGCAAGATCAAGCGCAACTGCGTGCAGTGCAGCCCATGCCCACACGGCAAGCTGAAGAGGAGCTGTCGCATGTGTGCTGAAGCGAGGGGAAAAGTGAACTGCACGCAATTTGGTGTTCCATTGTTTCGCTGTTGCAAAATAATTGGTTAGGCTGGGTCTAGGCGATCCAGTTGCTGGTGACTGAAGAGAATTGTTGTCATTTCTTTTTGGAGGCAAAGACGGTGATGCCCCCGCAAGATTCTTCCTGGCTTCGGGGGACTCGTTTGGGCTTGCGCTAGCATGAGCCCCAAGGAACGGTTTGAACCTGAGATCGTTTCGAATCCCCCTAAAAAGGGCGGTGTACTGAAAGAGTGTCTCACAATTCGGCCAGTGCTTTTGCCATAAAAGCGTCCCCAGTCCAGGTCTCCATCTACATGTTTAATTGGAATTGAAACCTTCAGTTTTGCATCTGGCCAAACTTGGTTCCCGGTCTCTTTGGAAGGGTGTACCGGAAGGTAGCGGAAGTTTGGTAGCCAGTCTTTGGGGTATAAAACTTACAAAATGCAAAGTCAAGTTCGGTAGTTGGCTTTTCCAATGTGAACTTGAGCCGGCAGGATTGCACATCTTAGAGGCACCAGACACAGAAGCGCATCGAATGGATTTTCTGGGCTCTCGTTGAAATCGTTGAATACCGGAATGACACTTTACCCAGAGAATCCTTCAGGCGAGCCGTGTCAGAAGACACTATGTTTGGCTCGTAAATGAGAACCTTGTCTTTTTTAGCGAGACTTTGCTGACCACTCTTAGGCCTTTCGTGGTTCGGCTCATACCAATATATCACGCGCGTGACGTCGGGGCATCCGTCTGACGTCGAGACCAGCGTCCAGCTTTTCCATGGCGCCAGGCCTGGGAGCTGCGGAAACCGAGCCTCTCGTGCAGGGCCCGGTCTAAGGTACCGGAAGGCAGTCTTTGGGGAAGAAATGATGAAAACGCAAAATAAGTCACAAATCAAGCCAAGCGAGTCGCTGGGGTTTCAGAAGGCTCGCCTTCAAGTATTGTCCCGGGTGATTCACTGAGAAATGAACAGGGCGTTGGCATCACCGTTTTCGTCGAATCTCCTGTCTGGTACCAGTTGACATCTAGATGGACACCTGAGGGCAGGGCGATTGGCAGACTAAGCAGATCGGATTCGGCCCCGTTTTTAAGGAATGAAGGGACATCCCAAAGCGGGTTTTTGCAGTTTGTTGGTGTAAACATGTTTGAACATGTTCAGGCAGTCGGCCGATCCTGGTTGTGCCGAAAAGCCGATTTGAACATGTGCCTGGGGTTGCTTTTCGCGTAATGGGCCTCTGATTGACCGCCTTTCTGTTCGCCCAGGATCAACCTGAAGCTGGGAGGCGGTCAGCTGGGACGTTTGGCAAAAACCTAGCTTCCTGCGTTCTGTTGTGAAAGGAGCAAATCTTTCAGGCCCTCAAACAAGCACAACGCTCTGCAAAAGAGGGCACGCAGATAGTTGGTCCACAAGGCTTGATGGTCGCGGCTTGAGGGCCCCTTTCGCGGGGACGGCCGGAATAGCTTTGGACCTGAGCGCATACAGCCAACAGCGATGAACGGCATGCCTTGTTCCAACATTGTGAAGTGGACAATGGGCCTTCCCACTTGAAGATTGTTGGAAACAGGGTATCCTATTCATGTGCACCATGGTTTTCGAGTGACCCTATTGAGATGTCCTTGAGCGCTGAGTTTCAGCCTCGATGGGCTTGGCATCCTTTGAGAAACGGGGGTTGATCAAAAGGTCCTCTACACGGGATGAGCGTTGGGGGAAACCACTAAAAGAGTGAGATATTTCCATAAACGGGAAAAGTTACCCTGAAGCGCGTTCAGCACATAGACCGCTTCAAGTGCATGCCCTCCCAGTGGCCTCGACCTCAGAAATGGTCCGAAATGACCCAAGAGGGAGGGTGAGACGACACGCCAGAGATTTTTGAGCTCTTGACATTGGAATCCAAGGGGTGGAGTTCTGCGAGATGCCGGCTCAGAGTTTTTCCTCACAATTCTGTCCAAACGTTGGGAAGCCACCTGGTGCGCTCAGCTGCAAACCCAGAATCAACCCCACGCATTTGGAGGCTCCCAGTATTTGTGACACATGTTGTATCATCATCTTTGGCAAGGCAAATGCGACTTGTAGGCGAATTTCCTGATTGAAGTGAAGCCAAAGAACCCTAGTATTTCACTCCTTGGGGGTCCCTGAAAGAGGAACATGGCGGGAAATTAGGGACCCCTTCAGGTTCCATGTCGGAAGATAAATCATGCTTTGCTTGCGGGAATGACATTTTACCAGCCACTCTTAGGCGTCAAGTGGTAAACCTCATACCAACATCCCTGCGCGCAAGATTCGGGGCGGGGTTTGGCTTGCGATTTAAACTAAAAGCCTTCAAACCTGACTCCGGCTTTTGGTGGTCCCCACACCATGAAGCTTCCGGTTGGACCAAGACGTCCTTTTGTAGTCATAAAATAGTGGAAACCTGGTGCTCTCCTGTTTCCCTTCAAATCGTTCAAGACCGGGATGCTTTTTCTCGAGCCCTTTTACCCCTTCTAAGGGACGCAAAGGCACGACCCTATGCCATGGACACTTAGAGCTTTGTTTTCTCCTCCCCAAACCCCTGAAGGAGCTGCTTGGCTTCGGTCAGGAGATTGCACGTCGAGTCAGCTGCTCGAGAATTGCGCCAGGCCTGTGGGAAATGGGGTTTGAGGCCAGCCCACTTTCTTATTCGGAATCACTCTCGGTATTTGCAGAGCGGTATGATCCGAGGAGGTGACACACAAACAAACAAGCAGATTTCGTAAAGTAAAAGGTGCTCAATCATGCGTTACCAGCTTTGGGGAAGACCACCTGCCGGTCAGGCATGACGCTCCAGCAAAGCAGCACGTGTTGATCGTGTTGTTCTCATTCAGTCAAGAACGGAGCATTGCCAGTATTCTTGTGTCGCAGGAAGCCCAGCTCCGACCCTGCTTTTGTCATTTCTAGGCTTTCACTGCCGGGCAGGATATCTGGCGTCGAGTCCATACTCCAGCTGCTCGACAATTGCAATGCAAGGCCTGTGGGAAATGGGGTTTGAGGTTGACTTTCTCATTCGGAATGACTTTCAACTTTTTGCTTTTGTCATTCCAGGCTTTCTGCAGCCATTTCATCGAGGGACTGGGCTCCCGTTCCTCCTGGCGTGGCAGCTGTGTCACATGTGCTCCGTGGCATGGCTTCGGCTTTGACAACCGTTTGCCTTGAAGATGAGCTGGCAGCGATGCCTGCACCATGGCGTGACCGAGTGCAGCACCATGCTCGGCGCTTTCACGAGAAGGATGCCACAACGGTCCTTGATCGCTACGAGCAGCAGAGGAGAATCATGAGCCGGCCGCAGCTCGAAAAGCATGCCTTTCATGTGGCATCCTGGCTGGTGCTTCCAGAGGTGAGAAGAAGCCACGGCGGTTCCGTGGAGGCGCTGCTGTCCAGGTACTTGGAGTCCTTGGATGGGCAGCCACTTTGCGAGCGCCTGAAAGCGGTTCTGTCGCTTGTCGCGGCAAGTTCGGGAGTTGCAGGGCTGTCGGGGTTGCTGGGCAAAGGGCGGAAGAGAAAGGCAGAGATGATGCAGGCAGAAGAACCGGAAAAGCTGGATTCGAGCAAGCCAGTTGACGCCTGCGGTGACAAGGCTGTCCGGCTGATGCAGAAGGCCAGCCAAACGTGGCAGAACTACCCATCCGAGTGCCGGGAAGCATATGTGGAGTCTTTGGAGCAAGAGACGCAAGAGGCCGACGGAGCTGAGAACTTGGCCAAGCTGCGGATGGTCCTGCGCCGAGCCGTAGCTGCGCTTTCTTCGCCACGGCGTTTGGGTGATGGATGTAAGGGTAAGTTGCTGGCATCCCACGCATCCAACGACCTGCCGACGCCGGCCACCGACCTGCAATCCCGGCTCCGCAAAATTGTGCTCTGCTGCTTGGATCGAGTGGACCTGGCAGATTTGCGCCTTGCGCCGGTGCTGCAATGCTTGCAGTCACTGCTCCAAAGGTTTCAGGAGCTAGTCGCCAGTGAAAGCAGGATCGCTTGCAAGAAGCAATGGGCTCGGCTACAAGCCAAGTGTGCGAGCACTGTGCCACCCGAAGCAGCAGCAAGCTTGTCAGCGTGTGCAAAGGGAGCCGAAGATTTTGCTGGCATTGCCAAGCCCGAGTCTTCAGCATCATGCCCCCATGGCAAGCTGAGACGAAGCTGCTCTCAATGCACAGGCTGTCCACACGGCAAGTGGGCTAAAAATTGCCCGCAATGCAGTGCCTGCCCGCACGGAAAAGTCAAGCGCAATTGCTCGGAATGCAAACCCTGTCCGCATGGCAAGGCAAAACGAATCTGCTTGCAGTGCACGGGATGTCCGCACGGTAAGCAAAAACATTACTGCCTGCACTGCACGGGATGCCCGCACGGCAAGGTAAAATTCAGATGCTTGCAGTGCAGCCCATGCCCACATGGCAAGATCAAGAACGCCTGCGTGCAGTGCAGCGCATGCCCGCACGGCAAGATCAAGCGCAACTGCGTGCATTGCAGCGCATGCCCACATGGCAAGATCAAGAACGCCTGCAAGCAGTGCAGCGCATGCCCGCACGGCAAGATCAAGCGCAACTGCGTGCAGTGCAGAGCATGCCCACACGGCAAGCTGAAGAGGAACTGTCGTATGTGTGCTGAAGCGAGGGGAAAAGTGAACTGCACGCTTTCAGGCTAGATGCTGCATTGTTTCGCTTTTGCAAAAACAAAAATAGTTGGGCTGGGTCTAGGCAGTTGCTGGTGACTGAAGAGATTTTGGGGCCTGTTGTCATTTCCTTATGGAGGCAAAGACGGTGATGCCCCCGCAAGATTCTTCCTGGCTTCGGGGGACTCGTTTGGAATCCCAACGAATTCTTGGACCTCCGAAGGTGCGCGGGTTGTTTGAACCTGAGATCTTTGCGAATCCCCCAAAAAAGGGCGGCATACTGAACGCGTGTCTCACAGTTCGGCCAGTGCTTCTGCCATATGCGCCATCTACATGTCTAACAGGAACTCACACCTGCAGTTTTGCATCCGTGTCTTGATCGCTCGAGCTGGCCAAACTTGGTTCCCGGCCGCTTTGGAAGGGTGTACCGGAAGGCATCGGAATCGGAAGTTTGATGGCCAGTCCTGCGGCATAGAAAATACAAAATGCAAATCGGGCTTGCACATGCTTAGAGGCACCAGACACAGAAACGCGTCGAATCCGCGGCTCGTGGATGTTTTGCTAGGGCTGTTCGGCCGCTTCTCTTTTCGCCCAGGATCAACCTGAAGGGTCTGGTTGTGTTGCTGGCTACGTGTCCGTGATCCGGCCGGCTGACGCCGGGAAGGCCGGGAAGTTTGCAAGCATTTGGGAGCTTCTCGGGTCCAAGTCGGAAGCTGGGGGGGGCGTTTCGAGCTCTGAGCTGCAGTCAGCTGGCGCGACTTTGATGGCAAAACCTAGCTTCACGCGTTCTTTTTTTCTGAAAGGAGAACATGTTTCGCCCTGCGAACGCTCTGCAAAAGGGGGTAAACTGATAGCAGTTGGTCCACAAGGCTTGATGGTCGCGGCTTGAGGGACCTTTTCGCGGTGACAGCTGTGGTAGAAGGCTCCAAAAAAAATACACCTGAGATTATCCTGCTCTGCTCCAACACTTGGAAGTGGACAAGGGGCCTTTTCAAGATGGTTGTCCACTTCGAAGATTGTTGGAAACAGGGTATCGTACCCATGTGAACCATCTCGAATGACCCTATTGAGATGTCCTTGACCGCCTGAGCGCTGAGTTTCAGCCTCGAAGGGCTTGGCATGATCTGTTCGGCACACAGACCGCTCATTTTCTCTGCTGCCTCACAATGGCGAGCTTGACCCGAAGCCAAGCCCGTTTGGTCTCTGCAGATCGGTAAGATATGTGACGCAAGCAAGGCCTCAGAACATTCCAAAATGGCCCAAGAGGGCGGAAAACTTTTTGAGCTCTTGACTTGACACCCTGTAAGCAAGGCACACTTTTTCCAAGGTGAGTTCTGTGAGAAAGACCAAGTTACTGGCTCAGAAAGGCGCGTTCCCAACTTTGTCCAAAAATTGGGAACCCACCCAGTGATCCGCTCAGCTGGAAACCAAGAAAAGGCCAAGCCTTTGGAGGCTCCCCTTAGGACACATTGTTCTATCATTATCTTTGGAGCCAAGGCGAATGCGACTTGTAGAGAAGAGCCACTTTCCCAACCCATGGCCCATTTCCCGTTTGAAGTGAAGCCAGAAAAAGCCCAGGAATTCACGCCTTCGTCCGTGAAAGAGGAACATGGGCGTTCCGTGTCAGAAGAACAAATCTGTTTTACTTGTGGGAAAGACATTTTGCCAGCTGCTTTCAGGCCTCAAGTGGTTTACCTCATGCCAATATCACAGCACGCAAGATTCGGGGCAGTGACTGGAAGCCTTCAGACAAGTCAAGAACAACTGCTCGGAATGCAAACCCTGCCCGCACGGGAGAGTCAAGCGCAACTGCGTGCAGTGCACGGGATGCCCTCACGGCAAGGAACAACGCAGCTGCTTGCAGTGCAGCGCATGCCCGCACGGCAAGCTGAAGAGGAGCTGTCGCATGTGCCGAAGCAAGGCAAAAAGAGAACTGCACGCCACCAAGCTAGATGTTCAACTGTTTGGCATCTTTGGCTATTGCAAAGTAGGCTGGGTCGAGGTGATCTAGGTTTTGGTACTGAAGAGATTTGGCGGCTAGTTATTTCCTTATGGGCGCAAAGACGGTCGGGCTAAGTGATTTGTACTGACGTCGCATATCAGCAGCACCTCCATTTACATGTGTTCGTTTCCAACATGTTTTTTTGCAGGTGGCTTTCAAAAACATGGCGGGGAAGGGGAGAGTCCTGCGTCCATAGAACAGGCAGATTTCGGTTGAAGTGGTAGTTTTGCAGAGAACGAGGTTGCTGGAGCTTGAGTCGGCTTTCTGAATCATGTCAATAGCCCAGGCCGCATGGGATCAATGGCAAACGCCCCACATGTTGGGATCGCAAGATGCTGGGCCTTTGGCGCACCTTCTTCTTGTGCACGGATTGGAGTTTGGGCGGCTGGGACTCCGGCTGGGACTGGCTGGTCCAATCTTGTCACCTCTATGTTCTTGTTTCTCTTCCGCAGTATGGTATTTCTCAAGCAAGATGTTTGGAAATGCGGCCTCACTTGGCTATTGACATGAATTTCACTCTCAGTGGGAACGCCGCCTTGCAACCTGTAGCCTCCAACAGTGTTCCCCTAAGTCCCACCCAAAGCCCAGCGAGGAGCTTTTGTCTGCGCCTCCCAGGCACATCGTTTTCCAGGACTTCCCGGCCGAACTTCAGCTGCAGCTGCGCCAGGCCTTGAAGGCCCTCCGCCAGGGCCCTGGCACCATCCGGGCCTCAGTGGTCCGATCGATGAAGAGGCCCAATTATCGGAACCGCCATTGAAGTGGTAGTTGTGCAGAGAATGAGGTTGATGGCGGCTTTCCGAATCATGTCGATAGCCAAGCGAGCCCGTATATTCCGACATGCAGTTTGAGAAATGAGCAAGCAAGGCGAGATAGATTGACCTCTCACTGACGGGATAGCGACAACTCGTCACCTCCCCCCGCCCCGTTTTCCGAGGCGATGCCGGCGCCGCGGGCTTGGCGGAGGGCCTCCGGGGCCTGGCGCAGCTGCAGACGCTGAGTCTGGCGCAGATCGGCCAGGAAGCTTAGGGGGGAGGCGCCCGGGTGAGGCGCAGACAAAAGCTCCGCAGTGCTGAGCTTGAGGTGGGGCGGACCGCCCAACAACGTAGCCGATGTATGTTTGTATTGTGTCTTTGAAGGAACTTTCAGGGGAGGTGCTCCAACTGCATTCCAAAAGCAGGACAGACGCAATTCCCGATCAAACGGGAACAAGACAGATTGATGAAATGGCCGCTTCCAGCCAAGTGTTTCAGGGATTCGGACAAAGTGAAAGTCGGCATGAGGTCCAAATGGTGCATGTATAGGCTTAGCGAAGCTACTGCTGAGTGTTGCATCGCGTACTATACTCCCCTCAAGTACAGGCCAGCGTGCGGGCCAAGTGATTTGTACTTACGTCGCGTATCAGCACCTCCAATTGCATGTGTTCGTTTCCAACATGGTTTCTTTGCAGGTGGCTTTCAAAAAATGGCGGGGAAGGGGAGAGTCCTGCGTCCATAGAACAGGCAGATTTCGGTTGAAGTGGTAGTTTTGCAGAGAACGAGGTTGCTGGAGCTTGAGTCGGCTTTCTGAATCATGTCAATAGCCCAGGCCGCATGGGATCAATGGCAAACGCTCCACATGTTGGGATCGCAAGATGCTGGGCCTTTGGCGCACCTTCTTCTTGTGCACGGATTGGAGTTTGGGCGGCTGGGACTCCGGCTGGGACTGGCTGGTCCAATCTTGTCACCTCTATGTTCTTGTTTCTCTTCCGCAGTATGGTATTTCTCAAGCAAGATGTTTGGAAATGCGGCCTCACTTGGCTATTGACATGAATTTCACTCTCAGTGGGAACGCCGCCTTGCAACCTGTAGCCTCCAACAGTGTTCCCCTAAGTCCCACCCAAAGCCCAGCGCGGAGCTTTTGTCTGCGCCTCCCAGGCACATCGTTTTCCAGGACTTCCCGGCCGAACTTCAGCTGCAGCTGCGCCAGGCCTTGAAGGCCCTCCGCCAGGGCCCTGGCACCATCCGGACCTCAGTGGTCCGATCGATGAAGAGGCCCAATTATCGGCACCGCCATTGAAGTGGTAGTTTTGCAGAGAATGAGGTTGATGGCGGCTTTCCGAATCATGTCGATAGCCAAGCGAGCCCTTATATTCCGACATGCAGTTTGAGAAATGAGCAAGCAAGGCGAGATAGATTGACCTCTCACTGACGCACCTTGGGGCGGGTTGGAGTTGGGGGCATTTGGGTACTGGATAGCGACAACTCGTCACCTCCCCCCGCCCCGTTTTCCGAGGCGATGCCGGCGCCGCGGGCTTGGCGGAGGGCCTCCGGGGCCTGGCGCAGCTGCAGACGCTGAGTCTGGCGCAGATCGGCCAGGAAGCTTAGGGGGGAGGCGCCCGGGTGAGGCGCAGACAAAAGCTCCGCAGTGCTGAGCTTGAGGTGGGGCGGACCGCCCAACAACGTTGTTTGTATTGTGTCTTTGAAGGAACTTTCAGGGGAGGTGCTCCAACTGCATTCCAAAAGCAGGACAGACGCAATTCCCGATCAAACGGGAACAAGACAGATTGATGAAATGGCCGAGTCCAGCCAAGTGTTTCAGGGATTGGGACAAAGTGAAAGTCGGCATGAGGTCCAAATGGTGCATGTATAGGCTTAGCGAAGCTACTGCTGAGTGTTGCATCGCGTACTATACTCCCTCAAGTACAGGCCAGCGTGCGGGCCAGATGATTTGTACTTACGTCGCGTATCAGCACCTCCAATTGCATGTGTTCGTTTCCAACATGTTTTCTTTGCAGGTGGCTTTCAAAAAAGTGGCGGGGAATGGGGAGAGTCCTGCGTCCATAGAACAGGCAGATTTCGGTTGAAGTGGTAGTTTTGCAGAGAACGAGGTTGCTGGAGCTTGAGTCGGCTTTCTGAATCATGTCAATAGCCCAGGCCGCATGGGATCAATGGCAAACGCCCCACATGTTGGGATCGCAAGATGCTGGGCCTTTGGCGCACCTTCTTCTTGTGCACGGATTGGAGTTTGGGCGGCTGGGACTCCGGCAGGGACTGGCTGGTCCAATCTTGTCACCTCTATATGTTCTTGTTTCTCTGCCGCAGTATGGTATTTCTCAAGCAAGATGTTTGGAAATGCGGCCTCAGTCGACTCTCAGTTGGAACGCCGCCTTGCAACCTGTAGCCTCCAACAGTGTTCCCCTGGAAGTCCCTCAACGATCTGATGCGTCCCCTGCCAAGTCCCACCCCAAGCCCAGCGCGGAGCTTTTGTCTGCGCCTCCCAGGCACATCGTCCCCCAGGACTTCCCGGCCGAACTTCAGCTGCAGCTGCGCCAGGCCCTGAAGGCCCTCCGCCAGGGCCCTGGCACCATCCGGACCTCAGTGGTCCGATCGATGAAGAGGACCAATTATCGGCACCGCCATTGGGATGATTATCTGCTGAAGTGGTAGTTTTGCAGAGAATGAGGTTGATGGCCGCTTTCCGAATCATGTCGATAGCCAAGCGAGCCCTTATATTCCGACATGCAGTTTGAGAAATGAGCAAGCAAGGCGAGATAGATTGACCTCTCACTGACGCACCTTGGGGCGGGTTGGAGTTGGGGGCATTTGGGTACTGGATAGCGACAACTCGTCACCTCCCCCCGCCCCGTTTTCCGAGGCGATGCCGGCGCCGCGGGCTTGGCGGAGGGCCTCCGGGGCCTGGCGCAGCTGCAGACGCTGAGTCTGGCGCAGATCGGCCAGGAAGCTTAGGGGGGAGGCGCCCGGGTGAGGCGCAGACAAAAGCTCCGCAGTGCTGAGCTTGAGGTGGGGCGGACCGCCCAACAACGTAGCCGATGTATGTTTGTATTGTGTCTTTGAAGGAACTTTCAGGGGAGGTGCTCCAACTGCATTCCAAAAGCAGGACAGACGCATGCCTGGTGACATGTCACACGGGAAGACAGATTGATGCAAAGGCTGCTTCCAGCCAAGCATTTTAAGGATTGGGACATATCGGGGGTAGGGATGAGGTCCAAATTGACTTGGAAGGCAGTCCCACGGGGGCGCTGGTGGGGTCCGTCAGACGTCTTCCCAGAGCCTCTTGGAAACTTGTCCTGCGAGGTGCGTTTTGCTGAAATCATGATTTTGATGTTTCCTGGGGGTTAACCACCCAAGTCCAAGTTTCTGGGGTTGTTTACTCGCCAAGTCATGAGGCCAGACTGCAGGGGTCACCAGTCCTGACGTGTGTGCAGCCAGGGTGACGCGCCTTGCGGAGCAATGTGGCGTTGGGTGAAAGCGATATTTGCCATGTTCACCATTTCCCTTTGGTGGTAAATAGAGGGGCCTTGTCCAACCAAATACTGGTTTGATTTGGAGCCCCGGCGCCTAATTCGCAAAGTTATCGCAACTCTTAGTGTCGTTTAGAGACTGTTCGGGGTCATTGGGGAGCATCAAGGGGATGATAATTTTTCTGCAGCTCTTGTTGATATGGTTCTCAATCACTATGAGGTCCGCAAGTCGTTCTGCGCTTGTTGGGGAGCTCTTGAATCACTAGAGCAGTGCATCGTTGCGTAGCTTCGGCTCAGATGCCCATGAACTAAGCGAATCTGCAACATGAGCACAGGCTGGCACAGAGGCCACAAGCAGGTACCGGGGATCGATCCGACCTGCTTGGCAAACCACCATCATCCTTAACCACCAAACCACCAATCCATGCCACCACCTGGAGGGAAGCTGATTTTGTTGCACCTTAAAGGTCCTAGAGGCCGAAGGCTGGTTCCGAGCCATGCGGCGTCCATGGCATGTTCTGCTTCTGGCGCTGCTGTGTCAGCGTGTGTGGTGGGGCCCCGCGTTTGGCCGGGCGCCTCGTTTGGACCGCATGGACACGGTGGATCTTGCGGAGCGGCGAAAGGAGGCTAAGGCGCAGAAGAAGGAGCTCAGGGTTGCGCCCTGAGAAAATCGACGGAGTGACAAGGCTTGAGCAATATCCTTTGGGTGTCACGAGTGTTTTTACAACATCCATCCTTTCGGTGGCCCCCGCAAAAAGGACCAGTAGACACATGTATGAATGGCTTTTGCACACATGAGTTGTTCAAAGAGACTCTTCATGCTTTTAGCACGCAAGTTTGAAAGGCGCTATTGCATGAATTGTGTTCTGTTGGTTTCCCCACGAGAACCACCTGATTGTCGTTTGAAAACATTTTGACCCCACAAAGGAGCTGCAGCGGGGCAGGCGGGTGAAGCGAGGCAGACCGGGCCGGGTGCGGATTCAAAAGCAGATCCCTGCAGTTGCCGCACTCCCTGGACGCATATTGTTGCCAGGCTCAGTTTTCCCTTTTGCCTTCTGCATCTTTGCCTTGTTTTTCTTTCCTTCATTTCCACAGCATATTTTCTTTGCCTCGTTCTTTTTGGTTTCTTTTGTTTTTTCTTCATTTCCTCAGCCGAGTTTTCCCTATATTTCCCCTTTCGACCCTGCAAATAGTACTGGAGACCTCTGGCCCAGGTCGAAGATCAGAGAGGCGGAGTCGCCTTTGCAGGTCTTGGAGGTGGTGCAGCTGGCCGAGTTCAAGCTTCTTGTAAAAGCAACCGTAACTTCCGTTCGCTTACAGGCAAACTATCACTATTGGGAATATTGTGCATTTTCCCTACCGTATTAGGTATTTTGCCCTGTTGGATTTAAAGGGAACCTATCGCTGTTGGGAATGGGCTCCCTCAGATAGCTGAAAGCTATAGGGGTTCTAACTTCTACTAAAGAGGGGAAAGTGATTTGCGAGATTGACGGCTGGGTGCTAGGAGCGTGCAGTTTGGGGTGCTGGTGTAGGTGCTGTTGGGGGGGTGCTCTTTGTTTGGGGGTGCTGTTCGAGGTGCTAGTCATGGCATTTTTCCAAGTTTGACGGCAGGGTGCTAGGGGCATGCTGTTTCGGGTGCTGGTGCAGCTAGTATTTCGATTGATAGCAGGTGCTAGGGGGCATGCAGTTTGGTGCTGTTTTGCGGGGGGCCTGGTGACGACCAGGTGTGTTTCAAGCAGTTGGGGGATTCCAGCGCAGGTTCTTTTTCGGGATGCTGTTTGGGGTGTTGTTTGAAGTGCTGGTGACGATGCGGGCGCATTTTTGCGAGATTGATGGCCCGGTGCTCCTGCGCTGGTGTATTTTATTCTTTCCAGGGGACTTAAGCAAACGGAGGTAAAGGTTGTCGAGGAGACCAAAACATTCTAAAAGGCAATGTCATTTTCTTTGAGGTCAAGCAAGTCCGCCTTGGTTCCCCCTCTCTGGGTCCATTTTTAGTCAAGGTTAAAGTCATGAATCTGGGTGCTGGCGCGTGAGGCTTGGCTTCAGCCATATGTCTGTCGCCTGGGCACGGATCGCGGAGACATGGACATGGAGGTCCGCTTCCGGCAATCACCCTCACTTGCGGGACCTCATCATTGCCACGCAAGGAGCGGTGCGTGCGAGCGACGATGCTCGAGCTATAGCCAACACCTTTTGGGCAGTGGCAAAGCTTGGTCAGCACCGGGACTTGTTCTTCCCGTTGGCAGGTCTGAGGCAAAGCCTTTGTGAGGCAGTCCAGCAAACGGCAAAGCAGATGAGCACGCAAGAGTCTGCGAAAGTGCTTTGGGGCATTGCGGCTCTGTCAGAGCCAGCGCGCAGCTCAGTACTCAATGTGCTTCCAATGTTTGAGGAGAGAGTGAAGGAGACACGGTTGGGCCAAATGCCTTTTTTCCAAGGTGTTTAATCACTCATTGATTAAACAGCTTCGTTTCGTTCCCTCGAAGTGTTAAAACCAGTTTGTCCGAGCCTGGAAGGAGACCATAGAGGTGACCGCGAACATGAATTCGCAAGAGATTGCAAGCCTCATTCGGGCTGTGGCGAAGCTGTCGCATTACTCGGATGGTAGCATTGCCGGACTTAGCTTCCATTTTTCCTTAAAAACAATTTTGCAACTTTTTAGTTGTTTCTTCATTGTCCCTCTTCACCAAAAAAGGTTGACTTTTGGAGCTAAAGAGTCTGGCCAAGGTGGACTGTTGGCTGCAATTTCCCCTGGCACCAAGGAGATGCTGAGGTTCAACATGCTTGAGCAAAATGCCGCAAACATGATTTGGGCTGCGGCAGCATTATCAAACTCCGAGCCTTCTTTGGCTGACGTGCTTCCGTCCTTGCTGAAACGGGTGGAGCAAGTGAGCTCGCAGATGCGCATGCTTGATGTCACAAGGACAATTCATGCTTCGGCCGTGCTGCCACAAGCAGTTGACAAAGAGTTGCTGGCATCCGTGCTGCCTGCATTGTCAGAGATGGGTGTACAGGATGTTTCAAGCATCATTCAGGCTGCTGCAAAGCTGTCACAGGCAGGAGACGACTCTTTGGCTGCTGCGCTTCCAACCTTGGTGGAGAGGGTGGAGGAGTTGAGGTTGGAGCTGAGTGCACAAGATGTAACAAACATCATTCAAGCTGCGGCAAAGCTGTCACAGGCAGGAGACGACTCTTTGGCTGCTGCGCTCCCGAACTTGGTGGAGAGGGTGGAGGAGTTGAGGTCGGAGCTGAGTGCGCAAGATGTTACAAACATCGTGAGGGCTGCAGCTACGCTGCCGCAAGCAGGAGAAGAGTTGCTGGCGTCCGTGCTGCCTGCCTTGTCAGAGATGGGTGCGCAGGATGTCTCCAACATCCTTCAGACTGCTGCAAAGCTATCACAGGCAGGAGACGACTCTTTGGCTGCCGCGCTTCCGACCTTGGTGGAGAGGGTGGAGGAGTTGAGGTCGGAGCTGAGTGCGCAAGATGTTACAAACATCGTGAGGGCTGCAGCCACGCTGCCGCAAGCAGGAGAAGAGTTGCTGGCGTCCGTGCTGCCTGCCTTGTCAGAGATGGGTGCGCAGGATGTCTCAAACATCCTTCAAACTGCTGCAAAGCTGTCACAGGCAGGAGACGACTCTTTGGCTGCTGCGCTTCCAACCTTGGTGGAGAGGGTGAAGGAGTTGAGGTCGGAGCTGAGTGCGCAACATGCTACAAACATCGTGTTGGCTGCGGAACAGCTGTCACAGGCAGGAGACGACTCTTTGGCTTCTGCGCTTCCCACCTTGTTTGAAAGCTTAAAAGAGTTGAGGTCTCAGTTGAGCCGGAGTGATGTCATCACCATGATTTGGGCTGCGGCGAAGCTGTCGCGCGGAGGAGCTGACTACTTGGCTTGTGTGCTTCCAACCTTGGCGGGGTGTGTGCACGGTGAAGAGCCGTCGAGGTCGCCCGGGTTGAAATTGACGATGCGCTTAAAGTTGAGCGCGCAGGAATTTGCAAGACTTGTTGAGGCTGCGGCAAGGCTGCCAGTGTCATGTAAAGACATTCTGGCTCATTTTCTCCCGAACTTGTCAGAGATGATTGCACGTGAGGTTGCAGACATTATTTGGGCTGTGGCAGGGCCATCTCATTCAGGGACTGACTCTTTGGCTGACGTGCTTCCGGCCTTGCTGAAACGGGTGGAGCAAGTGAGGTCGCGCATGCGCAGGTGTGATGTCAGACGACTAATTCACGCCGCTGGAAAGCTGTCGGAGTCGCGTGAAGACTTGCTTTGTGTCATGCTGCCTGAGTTGTCTAGGGAGGATGTTTTAAGCATCATTCAGGATGCGGCAAAGCTGTCACAGGCGGGAGACGACTCTTTGGCTGCTGCACTTCCGACCTTGGTGGAGAGGTTGAAGAAGTTGAGTTCTAAGCTGAGCGCACAAGATGTAACAAACATCGTTGGGGCTGCAGCAACGCTGCCGCGAGCCAGCAAAGCGTTGCTGGCATTTGTGATGCCTGCGTTGTCAAGGATGGGTGTGCTGGATGTTTCAAGCATCATTCAGGCTGCTGCAAAGAAGTCACAGGCAGGAGACGACTCTTTGGCTGCTGCGCTTCCGACCTTGGTGGAGAGGGTGGAGGAGTTGAGGTTGGAGCTGAGTGCACAAGATGTAACAAACATCATTCAAGCTGCGGCAAAGCTGTCACAGGCAGGAGACGGCTCTTTGGCTGCTGCGCTCCCGAACTTGGTGGAGAGGGTGGAGGAGTTGAGGTCGGAGCTGAGTGCGCAAGATGTTACAAACATCGTGAGGGCTGCAGCTACGCTGCCGCAAGCAGGAGAAGAGTTGCTGGCGTCCGTGCTGCCTGCCTTGTCAGAGATGGGTGCGCAGGATGTCTCCAACATCCTTCAGACTGCTGCAAAGCTATCACAGGCAGGAGACGACTCTTTGGCTGCTGCGCTTCCGACCTTGGTGGAGAGGGTGGAGGAGTTGAGGTCGGAGCTGAGTGCGCAAGATGTTACAAACATCGTGAGGGCTGCAGCCACGCTGCCGCAAGCAGGAGAAGAGTTGCTGGCATCCGTGCTGCCTGCATTGTCAGAGATGGGTGTACAGGATGTTTCAAGCATCATTCAGGCTGCTGCAAAGCTGTCACAGGCAGGAGACGACTCTTTGGCTGCTGCGCTTCCAACCTTGGTGGAGAGGGTGGAGGAGTTGAGGTTGGAGCTGAGTGCACAAGATGTAACAAACATCATTCAAGCTGCGGCAAAGCTGTCACAGGCAGGAGACGGCTCTTTGGCTGCTGCGCTTCCCACCTTGGTGGAGAGGGTGAAGGAGTTGAGGTCGGAGCTGAGTGCGGAAGATGTTACAAACATCGTGAGGGCTGCAGCTACGCTGCCGCAAGCAGGAGAAGAGTTGCTGGCGTCCGTGCTGCCTGCCTTGTCAAAGATGGGTGCACAGGATGTCTCAAACATCCTTCAAACTGCTGCAAAGCTGTCACAGGCAGAAGACGACTCTTTGGCTGCTGCGCTTCCGACCTTGGTGGAGAGGGTTGAGGAGTTGAGGTTGGAGCTGAGTGCACAAGATGTTTCAAACATCATTCAAGCTGCGGCAAAGCTGTCACAGGCAGGAGACGACTCTTTGGCTGCTGCGCTTCCCACCTTGGTGGAGAGGGTGAAGGAGTTGAGGTTGGAGCTGAGTGCGCAAGATGCAACACGCCTCGTTGGGGCTGCAGCTACACTGCCGCAAGCAGGAGAAGAGTTGCTGTCGTCCGTGCTGCTTGCCTTGTCAGAGATGGGTGCGCAGGATGTCTCAAAAATCCTCCAGACTGCTGCAAAGCTATCACAGGCAGGAGACGACTCTTTGGCTGCTGCGCTTCCCACCTTGGTGGAGAGGGTGAAGGAGTCGAGGTTGGAGCTGAGTGCGCAAGATGTTGCAAACATCGTGAGGGCTGCAGCTACACTGCCGCAAGCAGGAGAAGAGTTGCTGGCGTCCGTGCTGCCTGCCTTGTCAGAGATGCATCCAGAGATGGGTGCGCAGGATGTCTCAAACATCCTTCAAGCTGCTGCAAAGCTGTCACAGGCAGGAGACGACTCTTTGGCTGCTGCGCTTCCCACCTTGGTGGAGAGGGTGAAGGAGTTGAGGTCGGAGCTGAGTGCGCAAGATGTTACAAACATCGTGAAGGCTGCAGCCACGCTGCCGCAAGCAGGAGAAGAGTTGCTGGCGTCCGTGCTGCCTGCCTCGTCAGAGATGGGTGCGCAGGATGTCTCAAACATCCTTCAAGCTGCTGCAAAGCTGTCACAGGCAGGAGACGACTCTTTGGCTGCTGCGCTTCCAACCTTTGTGGAGAGGGTGAAACAGGTCATCGGGCACTTGAGTCCGCAAGATGTAGCAAACATCATTCGTGCGCCACTGGCAGGAGACGACTCTTTGGCTGCTGCGCTTCCGTTGTTGGTAGAGAGGGTGAAGAATTCGAAGAGGTTGAGGTCGAGGCTGAAGTCGGAGTTGAGGTTGGGCGATGTCGACCTTAATCGGGCTGGACCAGTTCAGGCGGAGGCTTATAGGACGATCATGCGGCAATTGGGGAAGCGAGTTTGAGTTGGTGGTTGGGTTGCTCAACACGAAGCCTCAATTCTATTGCGACGTGGTAGCGGTTTGCCTTGTTCTAGTGATGTTACACTATGGGTTATGGGATTTTGAACACCCCAGCATACGCTTTATGAGGCACCTATAGCATGGCAGATGGCAGTTTCCTCGTGTAGCTGTGCCAATCGCCTCGATTCGTTCCAGCGAGTTCCCAAAAAAAGGCGCCTCGTCCGTCGGCCGAGCAAGCTTTGCACCCTTTGGAAGCCCGACGGGGGCAGAAGTCATGCACGGGGGTGGGCGGATCCACATCGTTTAAATGGGTCCTTGTTGATGCTAGCGGACCAGAAACCGCGCTCAACGGAGTGCATTTTTTCCCTGCAACCCTGCATAGCAAGCGGGAACCACTGCTTCGCCCTGACAATGCGCGCACGCCTGACCATAATAACCGCACCCGCTCGACTGCTTCGTTATAGCACGCCTGACCATGGTAAGCACACCGGCCCGACTGCTGCACACGCGCGCGCTTGACAATGGCAAGCGCACCCGCCCGACTGCTGCGTTCTAACGCTGCGCGCACGCCTGACAACGGTACGCGCACCCGCTCGACTGCTGCATTATAACACTGGTCGCACGCCTGACCATGGTAAGCGCACCCGCTCGACTGCTTCGCTATAACACTGCGCGCACGCCTGACCATGGTAAGCCCTCCCGCTCGACTGCTTCGCTATAGCACGCCTGACCAAAGATGTTTTTCGCGGACGCGAAAAGGCCGTCTGCCACACTGGCACGATAGACTCTACCTGGTCAAGCTGCAAAGCATATGTCCGGAATTCGCTGCCTCCGTGCAGCCCGCATCTCCTCTTGTATGTAAAGTCGTGGCAGCGGCGCTATGTCTTGCGCCAGTGAGATGTGGAGCAGCAAGCTGTCGTAGCGATTGCAAAGACGGGAAAAAGGAGAAGGCAGGGAATGGGTGATACAAATCTGCGTTTCGCCTCAACGAACCGCAAAACGAAACTGAGCCCTGTTTTTGGGAGGTTTTCTGGGGACTCAATGTGCGTTTCGCTGAGGTGAAACGCACGTTTTTTCAGAAAAGCGGCAAAACGCGAGCGTGGATCTCGGTCCGCCGGGTTGTTTATGGGTTTTCCTTGGTCAATGGAACATGATGTATAACCAGGGGGCCCTCATGATTTTTTGGTTCGGGGTTGGGATTGTGCGTCTTTTGCAAGGAACTCAGATGGGCTCACGCCAGTAGTTGCGTTCCTCCCAAACAGGTTTCCTTGTCTGGAGAGAAGGCTTGCTTTTGCCGCTTTTGCCCGTTCCAGGGTTTTGGGCCGTGGAAAGTGTTGATCAGTTTGTTTTGCCAAAGACAGTCTCCACTGTTGATAGCATCTTTTTGCATTTGGATTTGTGCAGACACATACATATATATATATATATATTATATGTGGTAAGTGGGGATCAAAGAAAAGTTTCAGTGTCAGCCCCTGTCCTCCCGTCTGGATGTTTTCTTCATCGCGCACGGAGCCTTTGCCTTGTGGGCGCTCGCTCGCGAGCAAAAACGACCGCGCGGCCGTCCGTTTTCGGGCAGTCAGGGGGGCGGAGCCTCAGGACATTCGGAGCGGTTTCCCTTTGAACCATCATGCAGAGTCCATTTTTTCGGGTGTCACTTCAAAACTGCGGATCCAGAAACATATTGTCTGAGGGGTGTAGGGGGGATATAGTTACCCGGACCTCCAAAGGTGTCCGTGTTGCAAATTCTTTTGGGTGGGTTTCCCTTTAATTAAGTGTCCTTTTATCCCCTGGCTGTGGTGCTACAACTTGTATGTCTTTTTTTTATTGGAAGACTTTGCCGATTGGAGACGCCGGTGGCGCTCGTGCAGTTGAGGCAGAGATGGTTGAGATCGGGGTTTCAGGTCCCATAACTATCTCGTTAGTCTGTCGAAGAGCGGAGTCTCATCGGCGGACGAGCTTCTGAAGTTGTCTCTACCGCATTGGTCGTTTAAGGGTCGTGCCATTGTTTGTCATAGTTTGCCCACATGTCATTTCGCTTCGTCTGAAGAGGGCGTGTGTCAGAGCACCACGACAAGTCTGAACCCCTGTGCCAAAGAATTCCTCCGGATTTCCCAAGCCTCTGAAGTCTTGTCGGTTGTAACGCCGAGGCCCGGTGGAAGGGTCGGCGACGCAGGCAGAGGGCCGGTCCTTGGTTGCCTGAGCCCATTGATTTCAGGGATCATGCAGCTCCCCATTTTCAAAGACCCTCCCAACCAACTGTCTTGGCCCATTTAGAAGGCTCATTAAGTCCCTAAGCCTCGGGGCTTTGGCTTGTAGGGGTCGTCTTCCCCGCTTGGGAGTTTCATTTGCCTTTGGGCAAATGATCACAAGCGCACCGATGAGAAGCCTCCCCTCTTTCCGGGTTGCTCCTTTGGCCTCGAGAAGGACGAGACAAACGATCCCAAAGGTGTCCCAAGAGGATGGGTTGAAACTGAGTCCCTTTCCACTCGTTTCAATCCTTTGCTTTTGAGAATGCATTCTCTAAAGCAACACCTCTATGACCAAGCAAGTTGGTTGAACATTGGACACAGCTGATCTAATCAATGTCCAATCCCCCCGAAAAACGCCGACCAATGTTCTGACCCTCGCAGGATCCCCGGACCCCCCAAAAAGAAAAAGGTGGTTTAAGCATTTTTTGGAGTCAGTTTCAGTGAGTTTCCTTTTGATGTTCAAAGGGACATATCTGGGACTCTTTAATTTAAAGGGGGATCCACATGTGTTAAGGGCCCCGTGTTTCTTCATGTTCCACGGCGTTTCCCTTAGTTGGGTCGGGATTGGAGGGATAAAATGAGAGCCCAAGGGCCCATAAACTTGAGTCCAAGACTTCCAGTCTCCCGAATCCACCAGCAGGGCAAAAGGGGCTTACACCCTTTATATAATGTTGATCCCATATGAGTCAACCAACCAGTTTATTAATAGGGAATCAGACAACTTTTGGAGGGGCTTTCCCCCACCCTATTAATAATCTGGTTGGTTGATTGATATGGGGTCAACAATTCTGGACTGTTGATTTTCTCAGTCACTTCTCTTCTTTTGCTTAAATTGAACCGGATTGGCAAAAAAGGGTTTACACCGTTATAGTGTTTGCATATCCCATTTCAACTCCCTCCAAACGGCGCCGTTCCTTGAACAGAACCTATGAGGGGATGGATCTTGGCAGTTTTACCAGTGGCTTTGTCACCCAAAGTCACCTTCGCACATTGGATTGTTTAGGGGGTTTCTCTCACTAGAGTCCCCATCCTAAAATCTCCGAAGGGGGACCGAACCGGATTTTTCTTGGGGCCTCTGGATGACTCCGGGGTCGTTGACGTCACTCATCCCGTTTTTTTCTTCTTCTTCTTCTTCTTCTTTTTTTCCCCCCGTTTTTTCCTAGGTGAGGATGGAGGCTTCCACTCCTTAAGACGAACCCAAGGCAAGACGGGTGCCAACTCTTTGCGTGGAGCAGAGGGTCAAGACCCAATCGGCCGACTTGTTTGCACCAATGGATAGATTTGTCGGACCACATAGCGGATGCCAAGGTTGTCTGTTCAGAGCGTTTGCGCTTTGATTGTGTCTTCATGAACGGCTGGTTGAAACAACTTGAAACCAACGTGGAGCAAATTACAACCCACATTGTGATTGGGGGGCGATGATGAAAGTCCATCATCCATTGCCTCGGTTTTGATGTACAACGAACAGAACATGAATGTTTCCTCTTCTGATAAGTCTGCCAAGCAGTTCCTCCATTCCTGATTTACCAGTGTTTTTTTGAAATATGAGACGACCACAAGACCAACATGGTTGCAAGATAAGTGTGTCCGACACCTGTGCCCTGGCCAGAAGGCCCTTTTGCTTGTAGGGCCGGTCGTCAAGCCGTATGGGATATGAAATCCTGCACCACTTTGAAGCCGTTGTTGAAACCATTGTTAGGTACTAACTGGGTTTTGTTCATTCACAGTAAGAGTTCCCTGTCAAGGAGCCATATGGCTCGCAAACCAAGTGGGAGGTTTGCCCAACGGTGGGAACGAAGTCTCAGCTTGGATAGGGATGGTCATGAACCCTTTAGGGAGTTTGGCTAATTCTCATTGAGGAAGCCAGGACAACCCGCATGTTGGGAGTTTTGTCCGTTTGGTTCCTAGGCTTTTTCGGCTTTTAGTTGGTTTAGTAGTTTCCATTTATCCCCGCTAAAAGTTAAACGTTCAGCATGGGATCTGAGGATAGCTTAGATTCCATTGTTTCTGTCCTTTTTTTTCTCCGGTAGATGCCCATGCCGACCAAACAACACCAGGCATTGCATTTGCTCACTCTGGTTGACATGTTGTTTTCGTTTGGGCCGTTGACCGTGAATGGTACTGAAATGATACCATCTAAGTTGGGCCTGTTCTAGACTGGCGAGTGCACCGGATTTGCTTGCTTCCCCAATCAGACATGCCCTTGTGTTGTAAAATCTTTTGGGCCGACTCCCCAATCCTGAGATGCATGTAAGGTGCAAGATCCAAGCATTTCGACTGCCATTCTTGAGCTCCGTTGGTATTGGATTCCTTGGACGTGCGGCATGGCTTTCAAGCATTTCGGCAGGAGTCAGCTGCTGCTTGGAGCGGCTTGGCCAACCCAGTTGTTGGCGATCGGTGGGAACAGGTTGACTTCGCAAAGCTGACCAAACTTTGGGTTGGATTGTTGAGAGTTGAGAGGTTTTTGGGAGAAGCCACAGCCGCATGAGGTGCTGGTGCTCAGCAGGGAACGAGAAATGGAATGAATGAACCTTGAACGCCATCCAACTGGTGGTTCCCGTAAGGGGACCCCTGCGTGCATTCCCACATTCCCTGAGCACCAGCATGATGATGGTAGCTTTCAATTGGCTCAGGCCCTTCTGGCAGACGTCACTCAAACCCCACAGGATTTGCATCAGAGTCAGTGGGGATGCAGTCAAGGAAGGAAAATCAAGGTACACTTGCTCGGACGCATTCTTCAAATTTCATGCGACTGCGACAGTGATCCCTATTCTGGCAAATGGTTTTCCTGGGACACAAGACCTGCACAGCACCCGACGAGAGCAGCAAAGAAGTTTCAAGGCAGGGCAGTTGCAGTGTCGAGCGAGGCCTCGAACATGGTAGAGCTTTCGAGCGAGCCATGGAGCTATCCGGGCGTCGTTCCAACAGATGTCCAATTCAACCCAGAGACATGTGAGGTCTTCAACGACCTGAAAGCTGCTGGTTGATTTGAGACTAGGGAATGGCTGGCAAGTGCGTTACTCGCAATCTCAGCTTGAAATTGAGGTCTCGTCTGCCCTGACCGTTCCAGTGCGACTGCGGGATGATCGGATGATCCGAAAGTTTCGGGCACTTGCGTGGTCACTGGCGGAAGGTGGCTCCTGTCACAACACTTCGGGCGTTTCCGCGCTGAGTCAGCGCAGCTCATCCACAGCGAGGAATTGGCCGCAGCAGACGAGGGCCGGCTGCGCGAGCAGCGGCGGGAAGAAATCGCCAAGGAGTTGGATGCTCGGGTGAATCGTACCTTCCTTGGGAGGCAGAAGCGTTTGCTCTGCTTGATCATGTTCCTGGTGTCTGCATCTTCATGGGCGCCATGGCCTTCTGCACCATCACCGCCTTTGAGATCACGGAAAGCGGCTTCGAGGCGGTCGGGCCTTGCTGTTTCTCTTGTGCTGCGCTGTTTCGCTACGCGCTTCCAGATCCAAAGGACAGGGCGCTTTAGAATTCTTCTTTAGAAGCTCACCAAGCCCAAAGGAAACTCACCCAAAGTCATCCCAACAATAGGTTTTTGAAATTTTCGGGGCAATCTCGGGAACCCAGTGTCTCCAAATCCTGAAATGGAGCCGGTGTTTAAGGGAAACCTCTTTCTTGGTCGTTGACCAAGGCCCCAAAGGCACCTTTTGGGCATGACTGGGTTTTCCATGGAAAAGGCGACGACCTTTTGCTTCGGGGGAAGAGCAACCCTCAGCTTCCCGCAATAGTTTCAGCGAGGAAAGCCGGGAGCTGCAGACCGCTGTCCAAGCTGCGAGCCCTGCGCTCCTGCGCTACCAGCTGTCTGGGGTGGTCTACAGAAGCGGCGACTGGAGAGACACCCAGCGCGCGGTTGCACGGAATCCGCGCTAAGCTCCAAAGTGCTGCGCCCGTCATGCAGTCTGCGCAAAAAGCTCTAAAGTGCTGTGCCTGCGAGGAAATTTTAGCAAAAAGCTCTTGCCACGAACTCAAAATCGTCCAAAGCACTGTGCCTTTCAAGAAAATCAGACATGTTTACGGCGCGTATCCGACATCAGCACGGGACCGCGGCGCCAGATTGATTTCGACTGATTTTTGCAATTTTCAAGCTCACCAAAAACGAACCGACTATATGACAGGGCTAACGAAAATGAGACTCGAGCAAACTCTTGCGCGCCTGCCAAGCAAAACGCTCAAACAACTTCCCCTGAATCGCCTCAATCACAATGGCACGGCGACGCAAACGCGCAACCTTCCAAAACATTGCATGCGCAACGAACCAGCACGTCACGTCTCAAAAGCTGTCTTTTGGGGGATTCTTTAGGGACGTCTTAGCGGCTGTCTTGGGTGGGTGTTTTGGGATGTCTTTGGGGATGACTTTGGGTGTGTCAATCCCCAACCATGCTGAACAAAACACAGGGTTTCAATTTTATTGATACAATAGCAACATCCAGAAAAGTTGGCTTATTTAGAACCCCGCTAAACCCAATAGTAGATATAATCTCAAAAATCCAAACCACCAAATACTGTAGAGTCAAGATTGTGTCTGGCTCGATATGCAGGCAGCCAGGGAATCAACCCGAACTGAGCCATCCTGTGATTTCGATCATCCCCTGTTAAACGACTGTTTATTCCCTACTGAGAACCAGCTTGCATTGTCTGGGAATCGGGAAGGGTTTCCCTTTAAAATCCGGCCAAGCGAACGAGTGCCAATGTTTTTCCCGCTTTATCTTGCTGGTGCTCAGGGAATGTGGGAATGAACCCATGGGTCCCCTTAAGCTAGAAAAAACACCGGTTGGATGGTCTATCTCGGGGTCATTCGATTTCTCATTCCCCCAGCACTCTCGCACCAGCAATGGACACTCATGCGGCTGAGGACGTGGCAGGACTTTGCTGTTTTGCTTTGTGGCTCCCTCTGGTGAGCGTGGCCTGCCCAGTGGCCGTGGCGGTGGCCCATTTCGACAACGGCTTCCTCGTCGCCGCGGTGATCCTATGGGTTCCGATGGCCGCGTACGCGTGCCTCTTCTATGGTGGTGTGTCTTGTGGCTGCTTGGGGAATCAGACGTGGCACGACAGGGCAGAGGTGGCTTTGAGCGCGATCGTCAGTTGGCCAGAGTGGGTGCTCAAGAAGTGCAGCGGCAAAGGCTGGGCCTTCTGGCTGCAGCCCTCCAAGGAGGTGCTAGACGAAGCCATTCTCTTGACCCACCAGCACACCATCGTTTTTGAGGGCAGCGTGCTGCTGCCGCAACACGGTCACCTCATGGCCTGGCAAGCACGCCTGGGACTTCTTGGTGGCCGGCGCTCGTCAAGATCAACTTAGCGCCGCCGTGGTGTTCCTTCCACGATGCTCGCAGCACTATGGGTATCATGACTCAATTCCTGTGGAGCTGCCAGATCATTGGATTGTCTGCGTTGCGCCTTCCAGCCATGGTATCATGACATCGCTACACATGCAGCCAAACTGCTATGGGCATTCCAAGCTCTTGCAGATATTTGGACGTGGGAACACTGACCACAATCTTGTTGAGTTTCATCGAAGACAATTATCCGAGAAGGAGCGATCCAGTGGGTTGCGTCCAATCCCTCCAGAACACCTGCTGTAGCAATCTAGGTTTGTTTGGGCTTCCTTGGCTCGGAGCAGATCTCTGATTGCATGTGATAGTTTGACCCTTGAGTTTTCGGGACCTTGAGTTTTCGGGAGTGTGCGCATTGGAAAGCGAGAGTCGTTCTTCGCAATCGGCTCGCTGAGGACCATTTGAGCACGCGCGCGAGCCGTGAGCAAAGACTCGGAAGCAGCGGGTTCCACAAATGTGAGGTCCAGCCATCCAAGTTGAGTGAAAATAGTTGGTGCCATGCACTGAAACATACGAATGAATGCATGAATGAATGGATGAACGGAATGGAATGGAATGGAATGGAATGGAATGGAATGGACTGGACTGGACTGGAATGGGGATGGGGATGGGGACGGGGATGAGGATGGAGAAGGGGATGGGAACGGAATGGAATGAGAATGGAATGAAGTGGAATGGACTGGACTGGACTGGGGATGGGGACGGGGATGGGGACGGGGATGGTGATGGGGATGGGGATGGGGATGAGGATGGAGAAGGGGATGGGAACGGAATGGAATGGAATGGAATGGAATGGAATGGACTGGACTGGACTGGACTGGATGGATGGATGGATGGATGGATGGATAAATGAATGAATGAATGAATGAATGAATGAATGACTGACTGACTGACTGACTGACTGACTGACTGACTGACTGACTGACTGACTGACTGACTGACTGACTGACTGACTGACTGACTGACTGACTGACTGAATCAATGAATGAATTAATGAATGATTGAATGAACGAAAGACAAAATGAAATGATTAATGACGTGTCGTTCCGGTTCTTGTGGACTTTGCCCTGCTTGCTGCTGCTCCTGCTGCTGCTGCTGCTGCTGCTGCTGTTCCTGCTGCTGTTCCTGCTCCTGCTCCTGCTCCTGCTCCTGCTCCTGCTCCTGCTCCTGCTCCTGCTCCTGCTCCTGCTCCTGCTCCTGCTCCTGCTCCTGCTCCTGCTCCTGCTGTTGCTGTTGCTGTTGCTGTTGCTGTTGCTGTTGCTGTTGCTGTTGCTGTTGCTGTTGCTGTTGCTGTTGCTGTTGCTGTTGCTGTTGCTGTAGTTGTTGTTGTTGTGTTGCTGTGTGTTGCTGTTGTTGTTGTTGTTGTTGTTGTTGTTGTTGTTGTTGTTGTTGTTGTTGTTGTTGTTGTTGTTGTTGTTGTTGTTGTTGTTGTTGTTGTTGTTGTTGTTGTTGTTGTTGTTGTTGTTGTTGTTGTTGTTGTTGTTGTTGTTGTTGTTGTTGTCGTTGTCGTTGTCGTTGTCGTTGTCGTTGTCGTTGTTGTTGTTGTTGTGGTTGTGGTTGGCGTTGGCGTTGTTGGCGTTGTTGGCGTTGTTGGCGTTGGCGTTGTTGGCTGTGGCTGTGGCTGTGGCTGTGGCTGTTGTTGTTGTTGTTGTTGTTGTTGTTGTTGTTGTTGTTGTTGTTGTTGTTGTTGTTGTTGTTGTTGTTGTTGTTGTTGTTGTTGTGGTTGTGGTTGTGGTTGTGGTTGTGGTTGTGGTTGTGGTTGTGGTTGTGGTTGTGGTTGTGGTTGTTGTGGTTGTGGTTGTGGTTGTGGTTGTGGTTGTGGTTGTGGTTGTGGTTGTGGTTGTGGTTGTGGTTGTGGTTGTGGTTGTGGTTGTGGTTGTGGTTGTGGTTGTGGTTGTGGTTGTGGTTGTGGTTGTGGTTGTGGTTGTGGTTGTGGTTGTGGTTGTGGTTGTTGTTGTTGTTGTTGTTGTTGTTGTTGTTGTTGTTGTTGTTGTTGTTGTTGTTGTTGTTGTTGTTGTTGTTGTTGTTGTGGTTGTGGTTGTGGTTGTGGTTGTCGTGGTCGTGGTCGTGGTCGTGGTCGTTGTCGTTGTCGTGGTCGTGGTCGTTGTCGTCGTTGTCGTTGTCCTCGTCGTCGTCGTCGTCGGTGGGGGTGGTGGTGGTGGTGGTGGGTGGTTGGCGGTTGGCGGTTGGTGGTTGGTTGTCGGTTGTTGGTTGTTGGTGTTGGTTTATCTTGGCTGGATTTTTTTTGGGTTGGTTTGTTAGTTGGTTGGTTTTGTTGGTTTTGTTGGTTTTGTTGGTTGGTTTGTTGGTTTGTTGGTTTGTTGGTTGGTTGGTTGGTTGGTTGGTTGGCTGGGCGGCTGCATCCTCAGCATCCCCGGTCACTCGGTGTCAGGGCTGCGTATTGGCCAGAGTTGCTCGGGCTTAGCCGGTGACATCCCCAGCATCACCGGCTCGCTCGGACTGGGGCTGCCTATTGGCTGTGATTTGGTCGCAGTTCAGAGTTCCTCGGGGCAGGTTCCGGGTGAGTGTTGGGCTTGCTGAGTCTTACAGTAATGAGCGCGGGTCTTATATTAATGGCGTTGCCCCAAACCACCCAAACCAGCCCAAAACTTGCGCAACCACATCCCTGAAGCACCCCAAAAGCTACCGCAAAAACCGGGCCTCGCACCTCGCGCAAATCAGCTCCAAGCGACTCAAAGTCAACCTGAAACCGTCCCGACAGCATCTTGGATGTCAGCCCTTTACCAAGCCTAAATGAACCCCAAACAAATCCAAGACCCGCGCTCATTAGTACAAGACCTCAGCAAGCCCAACACCGAGCAACTCTGAACTGCCACCAAATCAAAGCCGTCTGAGCGAGGCCAGCGGGGCTGGGGATGCGGCCAACCCACCCGACCCCCAATCTGGGCAACCAGGCCTTCAGAGAATACCGCCTGTTGCCCCCAACCTGAGAGCGGAGCAAGGGTTCCCAGCCAACCTCTTTAGAGCCACATGAGGGAGACCTGTGAGACGGGGCTAGTAAAAAGCCGGGGCCAGTACAAAACAAAACATCTCAACCCAGAAACGACGAGGCGCCAGTCGGTTGTAGTTGGGGTTGTACCCACATGCTGCCAGAGCGTTTGCTCAAGCAATGCGCACATATGGCAGATTTGCCTCAGAAAGACGGAAGGTCCATGGCAACACAGAGCGCCTGAATATCCCCCCAGCATCCCCTCAGCGCAGAGAGGATTCGTTTGTTTTTCATGGGCTTGTCTCTAAGGGCCACCCCCTTTTTGGCCAGTTTTCCCGGAAACCAAAAGGACAATGACAGATGTCCCCCACAACGACACACGATCGAGACGTGCGAGCCCTTGTTGCTGGTACTTCTCAAATGGGAGATGAAGGCTCTGCCCTGACAGTCTTTGCAGGTTGGCGGAGCCCATGGCCGACTGTGTTTGTATAGATGATAGATGATGGAAAGGTCCCTGAGAATGGCGGCGGCCTCTTCTAGTTTCCAGGCGGGGAGTGGTGACATCCAAAAGATGAGGGGGTGGACAGGAGGGCCCTTATTGTTTTTAGGCAATCCACCAAAGAAGCAGGGTGCGGGGGGGGGGGCCTGGCTTGGGGTGTATTTTGCAACGTCGTGGTTGGGTTGCTGGCTTCAAACTCGGCTCTGAGTGCCTTTGTTTAGTATTGTGTGTGTGTGGTTGATGCTTTCCCTTTGGTTTCCCTTGCGCCCAAGGGCCCATCCACCAAGCATGCGCCCAAAGAAGTCCGAAGAGCGTGAAGCTTCCAGCTCTCAAGCCCAGCTCTTGAAAAGAGAGGATCTGGCCGATCTGGACGGCGGGATTCCCGCGGAAAACCTCTTGATCTTCTTGCGGGTAAGAAGAATTCGCTCAGACTTCTTCCGGGTGCTCAGTTCGACTTCCGGTTCAGGTGGACTCCTGAAGCAGCAAATGTTGAGCCTTTTTGAGGGGTCTGGAGTTGAATAGTGTCAGGTATGCGGAAACAACAGACAGTATCAGTGGGACGTGAGAGATTCGAAATTTACTCCACTATCCCTCATGGGCTATTTTTCCGGATTTTCATCGTTACTCCTGGATTCTGTTGTTTTTGCTTTATTTTGCACGGCCTTTTGTGGCTTTCGATGGTAAACCGCTCTACCCCAAGCACCCTACACCCGCTGACCCTCCGCGTAAACCACCCCCAGCCCTAAACCCACCGGACCACTGAACCACCTAAGCCGAAAACCTCGAGCCACCCCTCACCCCACCCCACCCCCACCCCACCACCCCACCTCACCCCACCCCACCTCACCCCACCTCACCCCACCCCACCTCACCCCACCCCACCCCACCCCCACCCCACCACCACCCCACCCCCGCATATCGCTCGCCAGGCCGCGGCGCCGCAAGCTATCGAAACCGGCCTCCGGGAGACCTTGGCGCGGCCCAACGCCCGCTCCGAGGGCGCGGAGGCCGCCTCGCGGCTGCGGGGGATCCTCGGGCACACCAAGTCCGAGGGCGCCAAGTCCGACGGCCGGGAGTCGGGCGGGGGGGGGGGGAGGGGGGCGGGGCTAAAATTCGTGTACGTGAGTCATTAGGAAAGTACGTATATATATATATATAATCCTATAAACACCAACACACACACACACACATGCATACACAATTTTACGTACACATATACATACATACATCACATTACATCACTTTACATTGCATTACATTACATTGCATTATATTTCATTTCATTTCATTCCATTCCATTCCATTCCTGTCCATTACATTACATTACGTCACATTACATCACATGACATCGCATACATTACATACATTACACGCACTACATACACTACATCCCATTACATCACGTTACATCACGTTACATCGCATACATTACATGCATTACAAGCATTACATACATTACATATATTACATACATTGCACACATTACATTGCATTCATTACATTACCTTACATTACATTACATTACATTACATTGCATTGCATTGCATTGCATTGCATTGCATTGCATTGCATTGCATTGCATTGCATTGCATTGCAGCATTGCATTGCACTACATTGCATTGCATCGCATTGCATCGCATTGCATTGCATTGCATTGCATTGCATTGCATTGCATTGCATTGCGTTGCGTTGCATTGCATTGCATTGCATTGCATTGCATTGCATTACATTCCATACATTACACACATTACACACACTGCATACATTACATGCATTACAAGCACTACATACAGTACATACATTGCATACATTACAAACATTACACACATTGCATATATTACATACATCACACACATGACATTACATACATTGCATACATTACATACATTACATACATGACATACATTAAATACCTTAAATACCTTAAATACAGCACACACACACATTACATACATGACTCACAGTACATACATTACATGCACTACATACACTGCATACACTACATACACTGCATAGACTACATACACTACATACACTACATCCACTAGATACACTACATACACTACCTAGATACATGCATGCATGCATGCATGCATGCATGCATGCATGCATGCATGTACGTACGTACGTACATACATACATACATACATATATATATATATACATATATACACACACACACACATCATGGAGTTGTTCCGCTCACACACGTGCAGACATACACAAATATGCAACTTTCTTACTTTTTGCGGGTTCTTACTCTTCGGCATGTGTTTTCGTGATTTTTTTCTTGTTTCTTGTCCGTCTTTCGGCTCAGCCATTTTATTGGGGTGGGGGCACAGAGCAGAGCGGAGTTTTGGAGTTCAGGGGTACGACCACTGTGAGACATGGTTTTTTCCTCTTCCCGTGGGGATGGAAGAGGAGATTTGTCCAAGAGGGTAAGGACTCTGGTTCCACGAGGCCCGGCTGCCCTCAACAGTCTCCTTGCGCGAGCCCCTAGCATTTGTGCTCATGGGAGTGCCATATCTTCCCTGGGCTTTGGAGCCGTGGCTCCTTTGTGAATTCGCTTTTGTTTCCAGAAGACGCACCGGAAATCGGGGTGGTTGAGGATCCAAATCCCAGCCACTGCTCATGGACACTTGGAGGGGCTTAAGACTTTGTAGCTTAGTTGCGCTTTGGTCCATCAATACTTTTTGGGGTAAATCAAGGGCTTCCCCAGCAACTAGTCAAGCGGACCACCCTTTGGGGAGCGAACAGGGAGAACATTTGCAGGGCAGAGGTGGGGGGAGCCAATGTTGGAACTGGTCTTATGCAGGTGGCATTGAAGGATTTATCTTGTCTCAACAAGCTTCATCCCTGGTTGCCCCACCAATTCTTACTTTTTGGTTATGGCATTCCTGCGCCAAGCGCATGTGAAACCTGGCCTCTCTCTCTCTCTCTCTTTCTCTCGCTCTTGCTCTTTCTCCTTCAATCCTTCTCACCCTCTCTTCTTTGTGGCTCCACCTCACCTCGCTCTTCCGCCCGAAACGGCCGAAAGCGATCGGCAGGCGAGCCGTTCTTGCCCATCAAGTCTTACAAGAGCTTCTTCAGCCGGGGCCTTGAAGCGGACCATCGGCAGTTCCATCTGGTTTCAGGGGGGTCAAAGCAGAGCCTAAATAAATACATGAGTAAATGTACATACAGATAGATATATTTATACATAACTAAACAACTAGCAAAATGAAGCAATACGTATTCAAAGTAATTAATGCAAACAAATCAGCAGCGCAAGCAATATACATACAGGCATGCATGCATCCATACACACCCACATGCATGCATACATACATACATACATAGATACGTACATACATACATAGATGGATAGATAGATACATAGATACATACATACAGAGATACACGCACACAATACATACATACATACATACATACATACATACATACATACATACATACATACATACATACATACATACATACATACATACATACATACATACATACATACATACATACATACATACATACATATACATACATACATACATACATACATACATACATACATACATACATACATACATACATACATACATACATACATACATACATACATACATACATACATACATACATACATACATACATACATACATACATACATACATACATACATACATACATACATACATACATACATACATACATACATACATACATACATACATACATACATACATACATACATACATACATACATACATACATACATACATACATACATACATACATACATACATACATACATACATACATACATACATACATACATACATACATACATACATACATTACATACATACATACATACATACATACATACATACATACATACATACATACATACATACATACATACATACATACATACATACATACATACATACATACATACATACATACATACATACATACATACATACATACATACATACATACATACATACATACATACATACATACATACATACATACATACATACACACATACATACATACATACATACATACATACATACATACATACATACATACATACATACATACATACATACATACATACATACATACATACATACATACACATACACATGCATGCATGCATGCATGCACTTTTTTTTTGTTGGGCGGGGGGGGTGGACATGTTTGGGGGGATTTGTAAGGATGACAAAAGGGCACCAAGCATTTCTTTTGGATCGCTTTGCACACCCATATGCAACGCTTATATAGCGATGTCATGTCGGTAGAACCAACAGCCAGTGGGAAGCGGAACCCTCGCGAATATTTTGCAGTTGCATCAATCCAAGCGTGTACTGATGTCCACAGACAGGTCCACTAGAAAAACAAGCAACAAACGGCTTTCCCTTCGACTTGTCTTCCAACCAATCCTGAAACAAGTCACATCCGAGTGAAGCAAGTGACCGCAACGTGACCATGCGTTTGGCCAGCATGAGCAACAGCGGTTTTCGCGCCGGTCATCTGATTTCAATCGATGGGCCGAACCCACTCAATGAAAGTTCCAGATTTTTCAGTCGTTTTGGTCACCAAGCCCGAAGGGCAGTTGGGGACACCTTCTGCATGTTGACCATACTTCATGTGTGAAGAACCATACAGCCAAAGATATCGTCTCGTATTTCCAGCAGCTGTACTTTTGGGCCCAGCATGAAGCCTTTTCCTCGGGTTGTGTTTGGTCCGAACTCACTTCAAAACCTTGTGGAAATTCTTTGTTTTCCGAGACTCGAAACAACGTAGACTCCCATTCAACCCATGCAACAGGACAGCTGGAAAAAACCTGCCTTCGGGGTCTACCTCGAAAGTTCCCAGTTCCTTGGGCAACGTAGACGGGATTCCAAAACCAATGCGCCCCCCCTTCCTGATCCCGAGGCAGCCGAAGCGAAAATTCGATCCGAGCCAAGCGCAAGGCGCGAAGATTCGAAACCGTCGAAGCCGTCTGATGTTCAAAGCTGCGGCTTTTGAGGCTGGTAGGCGTTGTGGGGCTTTGAAGGGTAAAGAAGCTGCAACCAAAGGGCAAAATCACCATCTTGTCTTGCAGGGCTTTGACATACATCAATCCGCACCATTCCAGGTCTCTTCAGACAATATGTCATATATTAGCGTTGACTAGCCATGTTTTTTGTTTCTTTCGTAATCATCCAGTGTCTCTGATTTTCAAGGTACATGGGTGTGTCTTTTTGGGTTGTTTTAAGGGACACCAAAGGGAAGCTGAAAGGGAAACTCCAACGTTTCAGGTTTCCTCGAAACAAACCCACATACCCCTTCATACGGTTCCTTGGTTCTTGTTTTGCTTCATACCTTGGGCATATGAACAGCGAGCCGCTCGATTTTGGGGTACGCAAAAGGGCAGCTTCCCGAGGAAATCCAAGGAAAGATGTTTGCACAAGCCGAGTTATACGTGGATCCCCCCCCAATCCATTCCAAGGGTCCTTCTTTTCGGAAGATCCGGCGTCTGTTGAGGATGATGGTGTGAACATGGTTGAGATCGATCTTCGGAACAGGTCCTTTGACCATTTTCAATAGCCTTCAATTGCCCTACCGTCGCTTCGTAAGATTGGGGTGCGAGTGTGAGGGCTCACCAGGATGTGACATGTTGGACTGGTTCAGGGCAAATGGGACCCCGGCATCCCTCCAAGACACCAATTCACGCCACTTAGACGGAATGGGGCGGGACTCAAAGTCGCATTTGTCTTAACCCGACCTGCTTTTATTGACCTGTCCTGGGTCTCTCCACAAAGCTGTGGTCCGGACAAAGGCTCTCAAATTCCGGGGGTCCGGGTCCCGCGGTTGCCATCGGTTTCCAACAGTGGTCCATTGGAAGGCGCGTTTTTTTCCTTGGAAGTCAGTTGACAATCGAAACGGTGCTGCAATGAGAGCTGATATGATGGTGTTAAATGGACACCAAAAGCAAGCCAAAGCATCTTGTGGGTCCATGTTCTAATGGGTATGCAACTGTTTAGGTACGAGAATCCTTTCGGTTTCCCGTTGAATCAACCTGAGAAGGGTGCCGGGCCTTCAAATCTGCACCAGTTCACGGAGGGATTGGCGAATTGGCTTCAGAACTGGGTCTGTCTTGATTGAAGGCACCCTTTTTTGGGTTGTTTCAAGGGAAACCAGCAGGACGCCACTCATTTTCAGAGCCAAGCCCAATGAGAGATCTCCGTTTATGGCACCCCATTGTCGCTGGGAGGACGCCCAGCCGGCAAAAAACAGCCGCCGGAGCCAGCCACGCGCAGGACGTTTTGCGGGCCTACCTAGGCATCAAGAAGTTCTGGAGCACTGGATGCTGCTGCCTGATGATTGCCAGCGTGGTCCTCGCGTCTCAGATGAAAGTGGTAGCAGCGGCACCCTTCGCCAGGTGAGTTGTGAATTTGTGCACATGAGCTATAGGGCGCGAGGAGGTATTGAAACGAAGACCAGACGAAGTTTAAACAAAGGGCTACACGATAATTCGGTTTTGTGAAAGTTGCTCTTGTGAACTACGATAGATGAGAAGGAACTGGAAGAGTACGGAAAGACTACAGGAAGACTACAGGAAGACTAGCGGAAGACCACGGGAAGATTGCGGGAAGACTACGGGAAGACTACTGGAAGAGACTACAGGATCACATGACCAGAAACCCTCAACAACTAAGGCGAATCTTTAAAGCGAAGGATTCAGAGATATTCCAGTGTGACAATTTCTTGGTTTTGGCGGCGGATTGCAATGCCAGTGGATTACTGGTGGATCGCTTCTTCTGGCATTTCCATGGAGTTGGTTTGGTTTGTTGCTCAGTTCGGCCATGGGCGGAAAAGCCCAACCCCCCCCCCCCCACCCCCGGCATGGTGTAGGATTGTTGTGGCCCGGTCCCAACATGTTCCGCCCCAATGCAAACCGACAAAGCGGCTTTGGCGGGACCACCAACCCTTGCATTTTTTTGGTGGTTGTGGTAGGGGGTTTAAGACACCTCAAATGGCGAAAAGCAAATGCGATTGTCTCTGAATGTGTTGAAGTCCCCCAACTGTGGCTCTTCGCTTGGCTCTCATTCACAAGTGTCCAAAAAACGACCAAACGTCCGGTTGGTGGCTGTTTTGCTGGGTGGTGTACGGGGTCAAGCTTCTGTGGTTGGCAGTGACTGCTTTGCGATGTAGTCAGCTGGTCAAGGTGCTGCTATGAGTGCTGGTCTAGGGTGCTGTTTTGGGTGCTGTTGCTGGAGTTTGTAAAGGTGTCTCTAAATCTTACGAGTCGCCCACTGACCCCAACTTTTAGTTCGGTTCTAGCCTTCTAAGCTGATTGGACATCCCTTCAGTTGCAATTTACTACCCTCCCGGCTAACACGGAAGTGCACGGAGCCCTGAAAGAGTACGTTCCTCTAAAGGGCCTTTTGGCACTTCCAGGTTGGGAGGGCGGTTTCCCTTATCGGCCGCTTTCGGAGGTGACCAGAAAAATCCGCAGGACTCGCAGGACTCGCGACTCCAGCGCGACTGGCGCGCTCGCTCAGGCCGGGCTCTGCGTGGCCTGGCGGGTGGCGGCTCAAGTGCACTACCTCAGCCAGGCCGCCGCTGAGGCGCGGGGATCGGGGCTTCGTTTCCTGCGATCGGGGGTCCGGTTTGCTGCGGGGGGGTTTGGGTGTCCCTTTGGCTAGAAATAGATGGTTTGGGTGGGTCTATTTCATTTACCAGGGCCATCTATTTTACAAGGTCAAGGCTCGGGGGGGTTGGGTGAGTTCCTGGACGCGAAAATGCCGGTGGAGCTTCCTGAGAGCCGTTTCGGACTTGAGGCACCTTGGGTTCGAGCCATTTGGGTGGTGGAGAAAAGCTTTGCTACTTTTCTGGCCAGTCCACCAAGTGAGTTGAAGGGTTGCTTAGAGGATGCCAGCTGGGAAAAATGCAGGTCCGACACCCTGGTTTACCTGTGGGTTGTCTGGAGCCTATATCTGTTTTTAAGTGGTGGAACCACCTTGAAAGGGAATTCAATAGTGATTCAAACACGCCGAAACAAGGGCGTTATTGGTCACTGGTGCTTTACCGTTCTTGGCAGGGTTTGCATTTTTTCTCATTTTGGGCGGACTTTCTTTGCCGACTCCCTGTGTTGGAGTGGGGGTCAGCTCGGGGGTGTACTGGTGGTTTACCGGGGCTGGGTTGCGACATCGGGATGCAACGAAAGTGTTTAAAAGGAAGTTCACAGGGACACCTCCCAGAATGGGCCAAAACGAGCTCACCATGATGTAGACCTGCGTATTTTTGTGCCCCCACATTTTGTGCTGGATGGTTGCATGTTGGAACGGCTTCAGAGCACCACAAAGCTGGTTGGTGCATATAAAAGTCCATGTGAGCAAGGGCTCAAGAGGGTTTTGAGTAACGAATCCCACGTGGACCAAGGACCAAACACAGCCAGTTGGCCGAAACCAGTGTAAATGATGAGGGCTCCTTACAAGATACATTTTGCACATTTGAAACATGGCTTTTTCCACCAAAATAAAGGACACCACCATTTACAAGGCAATGTTTAGGTGTATAATGTAAGGACTCAATAAAAAGCAAACCCACTTAGGCATGGCCATTTTTGTGGGCAACCCCTTTGGTGGGCAACATCGTCAGGGAATCCCTTGCGCCTTGGTGTAAAGGGAAGTCAAAGGGAGCACCATTTGAAAGCTCCCATATCTATTTTTTCACATCCCCCGGCATGAACCAAACCAGGCAGTCTCTTACAATGGAGGTTGCGAAACAAACGGGTGGCTTGAACGGGAGTGAGTTTGACGGGCCCACACACATCCTTGCATAGTTGGATGACCTAAGTTTTCTGCATGGCACTTCCCCTTTTCAGATCCTTATTAAAGTGTTCCTTGATTCTTTGCTGGGCTTTAAACCTTACAATCTGTCGGTAGAATTCTGCAAAGCGTAAGATGTCGGGGCGCCACATTAGGCAGTTGGGTGTGACAGCGTTTCACATTGTCAACCGCATGGAGCCATTTTTGGACTAGCCACAGGCGGGCCAGCGTAAAATTCGGGTTCCCAAAAGGGTCCTTAATCTATATCGTTGGAGATGTCTCGCTTTGCTCCAAAGGTCTGGCGGCTGAGAAGGCACGCATCTGTGCCATAGTCAAACGGCCCTTGTACTTTGCCAACACATCTGGGGATTCCTGAAAAGATTCTATGACCATGGCGCAGATCTCGGAGTTTTTACTGCCATTTGCTACTTCGAGGGTCAGATGAGTAAAGGAGCCCCACCCCCAGAGAAGTTCTCGGAACCCGTCGATCACCAGGAACAAAAGGCTCTATGACTCTTTTCTGCGCTTGGGGAAGGTTTTTTGATGGGGAGCGATCCTGAGTCGGTGCTTGCTGTGGGTTTTTGACCCTTTGACTAAACCCTGGGGGCTTGAATGCAGCTGGAGCGTTCGGTCTCACCCTAACCCCCCAGCCACCAACCCAAACGACCAGCTGACTTTAGTGGTCGCTAGGGACAGGCTTTGGCCTTGAAGCTTAGGGGGTCTTGGCTTGGGCTTGGTTTGGGCACACCTGTCTCCAAGGCCAGGGATAGGTGTCGGAAAAGTGGTGCACAGGTGGCACTTGACCCTGCAAGCTGAGGTGGAACCTGACTTGGCGTGGGTGGGTGGGTGGGTGGGTTTCCCTTCATCACCAAAACTTAGGTAGTCCTCAAAGTTATTTCCCCGCTAATTTGTGCTCTTTGGGGTTTCCGTTCACCAATTTGTTCGACGAGCTCAGCGGTTCTACTTGGCTCAGTTTTTTTGGTTTTTGGCGACGTCTAGATGAAGCTTCAGAGCCATGTTGGTAGAATGGTAGAACCACCAGTCAACGGGTTTGGGGGTCGTTTGGGCCATGCCCGGAAATCATGTTCGTGGCTCAGGTGGAGATGCCTGTTGAGGCCGGTGCTGTACGGGGGCTCGTGTTGAAGCCCTTGGTCTGAGCCGAACTCAAAGCCCCGCATGAAGTTTAAGAGCCAGTCCCGGCCATAGCAGATATCCGCTTTGATTCTGACTCCCGTCCGTGGGGAAAGCTTGGATGGAAAGATCCATTTGCTGAAGGCGTTTTTTTGTTGTTGTTGCTCGTTCTGCTGGCTTCGCCCGGTTTTCTCGGGCAGTGGTAGAACGCTGGATTGGTTTTGGCGTCACCTTCCCTGTTTGGTCACGTGGATGTTGTTTATGTTCAACCAAACTAACTTTGAGAAGGACACCCATTGCGGTTTCAGGCAAATCCGCAGACCTCTTTTAAGACCCTCTTCCTCAGCAAAGCAGATCAGGTGCAACCATTATGGTTGTTCCCCTGTTGGGCTACCAAAGCGGGAGTCCCGCGCAAATGACTAGAGAGCTCATCCCTTGTATCACAGAAACCTACCCTGAAACCCCGCCTTTCGTAAAGAGAAAGCTGGTGTTGCACTCGACCTCGAAGTTTGGCTTGGCGGAGCTTCTACGTGCCTTCCTATGGCCTCAGCAACCGGTTCAAGCCCCCAGTGTCCGATCCAAACGAGCCAAGAGCGACCAGGCAGTTGCGAGGTTTAGTGACTCAAAACTGAGAAGCTGTTTGCTCCAGGCTGAATTCACTTGTGTGTGTTTCCTTTTTGCTGGGAACCTCTCTCAAACTGGGGGGGGGGGGGACCTTTTTGGAATCCCCCTCTTGGGCGGCACCTTCAGCGGGGTCCACCAAGGGGCAGACCTGGAGGACTTGGTGTGCATTCGGTAGAGCTTGCCGCGATGCTGACGCCGCCTTTTGCACAGCCCTTCCATTTGACAGATGGCACTGGTTTGGGTGTGTCTCTTATCGTTTACCAGTGCCATCTACTTGGGGCAACCAACCCCTGCCTGACAACTCCTATGTCAAGACATGAAATTTGGCGCCCTGGCGATTGTGTACCACTTAGCATGTGTTTTTGCTGCACAAATAGCCTCCAACCAACTCGGAAGCTGCCTACCTTTTGGGGAAAGCCCCTCCCTCAAGGGTATTTCAGCATTTCTGGAGCTTTGAGGGGAAATCCACTGGCACTCTTACTATTTCTGGACCTGCGCGGGGAAAACCACATTGCAATCTTGGCATTTGTACGACGACCTGTGCGGGTGATCGGGGATGTGTTTTTTGAGAGTACCATTTTGGGGTCTAAAGACTAAAGTCGACCGAAACTGGAGGGCGTTTGGGGTGGGGGGAAGAGATATTGGACCAGAACTGGGATCGGTGCATTTGTAGGCCACAAAGGCGCGGGTAAAGGTTGTTTTTCAGGGCTGGGTGGGTAGTTTTTGAGAGGCCCTGGAGAAATCCGACTTCTTCCCCCTGGGCTGCTACCCTTTGGTGGCTGGCGACGCTTCTGGGGACGGCAACGGCGAAGTGCGCACCTCGCTCCAATTCGGGCACGGCTGGACTGCAACCACTCAGTGGAACCCCAACACCGCCACTACTCCTAGCTTATGGCCTTGTTTGGCTTTGTTTGGTGTTTCCTGGTCTTGCATAGGTGGCCATGAATGGTGGTATGTACTCTAAACCCACCTTGACCTAGCCCTAAACCCACCGAAAACCCACCCTAACTGACCTTAACCAAGCCCCAAACCGACCTAAACCCACCCTAAACCCACCTCCGAACCAAGCCCTGAACCCACCCCATAACCAAGCCCTAAACCGACCTTCCCCATGCAACTCGTCATGTTTTTCCTCGTTTTTGGCTTCAGGCGATGAGGCCTGCCGCGCCAACGACGCGCCGGGTGCAGCCCACTGCCGGAGCGGCGTGCCCTTCTTCCGGTTTGACTTTGGCGCCTGGTCCGAACTGGGCAACAGGTTTGGGCCGGATGAAACCTATCCTACGAATCAACAGGGGGTGTCACCCACACGGGGCTTAGAGGGATGGTCATCCACGCAGTGGGGATCCTTAGCAACCAATAAAATGATCCTATTAAGGGAACCATGACCAGAGCCCACATAAATCAGTTTTGACCATTCTACATATGATACGTTTTCGGTGGGTTTTCCAAAGATTGCAAGCATACCCGTCATGAACCGTGGATGAGTTCACCGTACGGGCCTGAGTTTTGTGTATTTGTTATTGCACCGAACGTGCCCATCTGCGATGGTCCGCATAACAAATGGGATGTTTTGACGTTTTGATCAGAAAGGCTCTCCAAACCACCTGATCAGAACCCCCTTTTAAGAAGGTTCCTTCAGCACCTTTCCTATGGGCCCAGGCTCGCATGCTCTGAGGGCCAGCATTGTCTATATACAATTGAGCATGTGCGAAAAAAGGACCAGGCCATGACCAGTGGCTTTTCTTGGCGAATCAATCACATCTCGCCTTGCTAGGACGCGTGGTGTCCTGGCGCTTTTGCGCCAAGCTCTGTCTTATGAAAGGCGCGGTCGGATCGACTCGTAGGGTTGCACTTCCTCACAAGCGGCGGTTCTTGCGGAGGGACAGCCGTACCACTCCGTGCAGCAAGAAGCTCTTATGATTTACTCCTCCGATTTGCCACGCTTGGTTGTTCAGATTGGCAAAGAACTGCAGAGTTCTTGGAGTTCTGGCCGAGGGAGATCTGGTTCCATGTTTCTGAATCCGGGGTCAAACATCAGTGCGTGAATTTTTCTCTGGGCAGGTTCCAGCAACGTCACTACACGGGGAGGTTTGCAACGTCACCCAACGCGAAGGTTTGTTTCTTGGGTCTTGGACTTGGCTAAAGACACATGTTTCGGACTTTTGTGGACTTCAGCGGAGTTGCATGGTTCTGCCACCTTGAGTCTAGGGATAAAATGCAGCTGACCTTTCCTTGCTGGTTCTCAGCAGGGAATGAGGGCATGACCCCGAAAACAGCCATCCCCTATGGTGTCCTTTAAGGGAATCCCTAGGTTCATTCCCAACACCCTGGGTCATTCCCTACTGAGCACCAGCAGGTTTCAACAGGTGGTCTGACCAAAGAGAGGCTTCGCATCCTTGCGAGGTATGGACATTTCCGCACTGGTGGATGCCAAAGAGTGCCGTTGTGGCGCATCCGAGCGGAATTTGCAGGCGCACCGTGAAAAGGGGGCGGGAGACGGAAGAAAGGGATCCGTGGGCGTGTCTTTTTTAGGCGGGCTCCAAAATGGTGGTTTTCCTTTTGGTGTTTAATTGAAACTACACAAAAGGGGTACCCTCAAAAAGACGAGCCACCCATATATCATTTTGTCTCAAAATCGGGGAACCCATCTAACATTTCCGTGGTTTTCCTAGATTTCCCTCAACCCCAGGATACCCTCAAAAAAGGCTGTTTTGGGAAGTCTCTCTTAAAACCTTAATCGACGTAACGAACAAGAATCTGTATTTAAAGCAATTTCCGGCTTCGTGTTTTCGATCCGCGGTGTTTCTTTTTCCGGGCAATTGCTGCAGGCTTGGTCACCAGCCTCTTGCAAGTCTTGCAGGGCGTTGATTGCAAATGTTCATCGCGGAGCGGGATCTACTTCTCGGCAAACCGCGCGAACCCATCATGTGTTCTTGAACTAGCAAGCCCAATTTAGATTTTCTCGAGCCACCCAGGTGGTGCTGAACAGATGGATACATATATATATATATATTTCAGGGCCTAACTGTGTGGCAGAATCTGATCAAATTTTCTGCAGATGTGGTGACGGGACTTTGGGACAGAAAGTTATAGCATGGGCAGTTCAAAGGCAGCGAGCCTTGATTTTCCAGTGGGAACTGGGGGTTTTAGGCACTCCTTGGTTCCTCTTGGAAGGTGAGTATGGTTTCTGAAGGCTGGTGTTTGCGACGGAAACCAGCTGGTTTTACAGGTGAAGCTTCCAGCCTCCGGTCGCCCCGGTAAAGACCAACCCATTCTAAGGTGCGATTGACAAAGCCCAGAAAGGCATTTGTCAGTCAGGCTATCAATGGTGAAAAGGCCTCATCTCTTGCTGGATAAGCCTCCTGGTTATTTAGGAGGTTCCTGTCCTCTGGGGCTGTGGCATAGTCATTAGGGTCTTCACACGCCTCGAGTGGCTGATGATCGGATGTCGGCCCACTGGATTTGGGGGGGGGGGGGGAATGAGCTGCTGACACACATCATGTTTGTCAGCTGTCATGTGTTGGTTTGAGGATGAGAAGCCGGGACTGTAAGCAAGTAGGTGTCCTCTTGGTTTCCGTTGAAACATTTTCCTAAAAGCGCACGCACCTAAATAGTTTGTAGGATTCCAACCCCTCCCTTGCCACCCTCGCCCCCTTTTGGTGTTGTTTTGTTGCAAAATAGACCATTCTAAGATACACCCAATGCGATTGGAGGGGCAACAATGAAAAAAACAGTCCCAAACCGCAGCAATTTCAGGCGACATACTCATGTTCCACGTGCCGCAGGTGTGGCAGGAAGGCGTGGTGCCTGAGCGCCTCCAATTCCAGCCCCTCCGTGCGGCGGGGTTGGATTGCGCGGTTCAGGGCGCCCTTTTTCCGTTCCCAGAACAACGGCTCAATCCCCAAGAAGCATTTTTAGGTTTTTGAATCGCCAAAACCAAGTTCAAAAGATGTCAGTGGATGATTTCCAAAGGCTCTGAGGAAATTCACGCCAAAACGAAAAGGGCCCTAGGGAGCCTAGGAAGAAACCTGCCCTTTCCAGGGTTCATGACGAAAAAGCATCTTGGGGACATATGGACATTTGAGATCAATCGAAAAAGACGGGCGTTTTTCTTTTTGTTACCCATTCTTTCGTGGCTGCCGTCGGATTTATTGCCTTGCCGTTCGCCCATTTTGGTATGAAGGGTATATCAGAAGGCTCTCAGAACCGAGCAGGTTCCAAGCTTTGGGGGTCGAGGGGCTCGGCAGCCGCATGTATCAATGAACACTTGGGTGATTGGATTGGTTTGGGGATGTGAACCTTTGTTGAAACTCATGGGAAGGTAGGCCCCGAACCTCCAAGCCACCAATCCAAGCCACCAATCCAAGCCACCAATCCAAGCCACCAAGAAAGGGAAGCTGGTTGGATTGGTGGGGACTAGGACCCAGGGTGTTGGTTTTAGAGGGTAAACGGAGGAATCCTGCCAAACCAGAAGGGGAACGCCTCCAATCCAACCCCCAAATATGAAAACTAGTTGCGTTGAGACTCATGGGAAGGTATGCCCCTCCACCGATCACCCATGCATCAAGGATGACCAGGTATCACCTCCAAAACCGCCTTGAGACTAAATGGGAAGCTAGCCCAACCGAACCGAACCACCAGCAGATCCACAGGCGGTGGCGCCAAACAGTTCCCAGTGCCGCCTGCTGGCTGCGCGCTGGGGTGGGGCCTTGCCCCCTGAGCGGACGGATCTGGGCGAATCGGACCTGGAGTACATTAGGCCAGCGGCTCGGGGATGGGGAGGCTGGCACTTGGGGCCTCTGGCACCTGATGAGGGAAGCTCGAAACTGGATGGTTCGAAGGGATGGGGCTTTTTGCACCCCCGGAGCTGGTGGGGTGCAAGCCCACGAATCAATGAGCATAATACCTTCTTGCCCTTCTTAAAAAGCCCACTGCGCCGCCAGCGGAATGAGGAGCACGCAAGAAGCTGCCTTAAGGAAACGCAGTTGCTTAAACGTCTTTATGTTCGAGGCAATCCATCTACTCAAGCTATGGTGCTGTGTTTTTTTTGTCCGCAGACCAGAGAGGAGAGACCCTCAATTGGGGTTGGATTGGTGGGTTTGGGTTGTCAGCCCTTCTTGTTGAGGGTGAATGGGCAAACGCCCCCTAACCTCCAAACCAATCCAAATCATCGATTTGGGTTATGTAAGGTGACAGTGAGTAGACCCCCCCGCCGGCAATGCCTCTTTTCCCTTTGTCGTACCGCCCCTGGAATCACTTTTCTATGTAAACATATTATGCATATACGTATCCGTATAATTATACATATACATACACGCATATCTATATACACCTGTACACGTTGTACATATACGTCTCGTAGTATTGACCCCATATTAGCCAACCCCTGTCTACTAATAGGGGTCTCCGGTGACCACTTTGGAAGGCTTTTCACCCCATTAATAAGCAGGCGTTGATCAATATGGAGTCAACATGATCTTTGAATCGATCAATGGAAGCAGCTCGAACCACACAAGCAACTAAGAAGCACCAAAAGACAACCACACCACACACGAAAAGGGTCCGGTGTTTTTTCTGGGTGATGAATGTGGTCACTTTTGGAGGGGTCTTCACTCCCTTTTGATAAACAGCTGGTTGATGAATCTGAAATCAACCTTTGCCGGTCTTGTGACCAAATCGCCCCTTCCTTTTGGACAATCGCTTTTCCAGAAAAAGCCCACAACAGGTGACCGACCTTTGGCTCAGATCATGGGGGTCAACACGAATCAGACCACTATTGGAGGGGTGTTCACCCCCCCCCGTTTGACAAACTGGTTGGTTGATGAATATGGGGTCATGCGAAATATCCATCGCCAGGAGCTTGGTGAACAGCGCGCCGGTGGAGTCCATGGAGCGCCTGCCGCTCCAAAGGAGTTCCAGGAGCAACGTGCCGGTGGCTGGTTTGGCGGGGGTGGATTGGGTGCAGGTGGCGGCAAACAGCGCCTTGGCAACGGAGAAGAGGCTATGAGGGCTATGTAGTGGCTGCAAAAGGGGTATGTCAGGGATATAACAATATACCTATCTCCATGTTTTTGTTCAGTTGTCGGTGTTTGTGTTTTGTTTCTTTGTTTCTATGTCTCTTTCCTTCTTTCTTTCTTCCTTTCTTTCTTTCTTTCTTTCTTTATCTTTTTTGCTTCGGTAGCTTCGGGTGACACAGCGAGTCCGGCCCAATTTCGCGAGACCTGAGGCACCTGCTTCCCCGGGCGCTGCTCCACTGGCTGGCCCTGGCCCATTTGGGCGGAATATTCGAAGCTCAACCGAAGGGGTTAAAACCATACCGCGCTCGGCGGTTTTCTGGTTGCTTTGCCTTTGAAACCATAAAACGGGGGGGTGATGTAGTATGTATTGGTCGTGTTACCCCTTCCCTTCAAAGGGAAGCTCCCACTTTGGTAAGACAAGAGCCACACCCATATGATGTCTCAAAGTGAGGAAACCCTTATGGCTGGTTTCTTATTGGTTTCTCTTTAATATCATTGAACCAGCCACCTCGAAATTGGCCCTCAATAGGTCCATCTCAACTCCGGAGTGGAGCTTGGATTTCCGCTCTGTTTGCAGACGTAAGTGCTGTACTTTGCATTGTGCTGGCTGGGGGGTTTCGGGCTTGTGGGGAGGCGATATCTCCAACTCACACTTTAGGATGGGGGGGTCTTGGGCTTCTGCCTGATCTGGTGGTTTGAGGTGATGGAGAGTCTTCAAGACTCGTGCACTTGGGGAGCATGACTACCTTGACCAGTGGCGCAGTTGTTGCATCACTCGACAAATCCAATGCCAATTCAACCAAGCCACTTTTCGAAATACTCATTCCAAGGGGGCCTGCCAAGGGGGTGGATACCCATGATCGCGTGACCACGGGGTTCCATGGAACTCCGCCCTCCAGGAGCACCCCAAAGGTCACGTCACTCACCGGTGCAAGCGAGGAATGGAATCCCTTACGCTTATGACGAGACTGCCCCGCGGTTTGGAGCGAGCGGATGGGGGTTGACAGGTCCTTCTGCCTCTTTCTTGGGGCCCGGCTCGTGAAATCCATCGCCTTTGGGTGGAGACTGTCTTGAAGGATCGCATTGCCTGCTTCGGGTGGGTCTGAACATCAGTTTTTGGTTTCAGTTTCAGAGGGCCCAGATCGTGAGATCCACGGGTCCCTGTTCGGGACGCAGAAAGCAAAGCCCCGTTTTGAGGGCTCTAGCTGCGTTGCCCAGATTTGGTGGTTTCAACACCAAGGTTCTCGGAAAGGAACATTTGACATTAGCTTCTTTTGGGTTTGGGGATGTTTGGAGGTTTGATATATTGGCAACATGAAAGTGAACCGGCTCAAAAAGAGGGCCAGCTTTTGGACACCTTCCCCTCGATTCCATAGCTCCCAGAATGCTTGGAAAGACTTACCCTCCCACCGACTAGCGTGGAAGTGCACGGACCCCTGTGGAAAGCATACCTTCCTCTTGGAAAGGGGCTTTGAGCACTTCCATGTTAGTTGCTGGGAGGGTAGTTTCCAACAGCCAGGCACATTCCATTGCCTCAATTGGTATGTCTTCTTGACTCAGCTCACGCATTCTCAGCTCCGCTTTCTATGGAGAAGCCTGCTGATTCATGGTTCTCTGGCTGGGTATCAACCCCGCTCTACGGGGGATCTGGAGCACTGTTTTTGAAGCCAGCCGCCCTTCCCTTCCTGCAAGGAACCTCCAGGGCGACCTTCTTTGGTCCTCTTTGATCCAACGCTTTTCCCGCTTGAGACCCAAACCGCAAGGTTCGTGTCAAAGCCTGGGGTTTGAACCCCGACATGGTTGTTTTGCTTCTGGTGTCCCTTCCAACGAAGCTGCAAAGGGCACCCTCCAAAAACAAACACAACACAAACACAACAACGCAAGCACCAAAAAGACAACACACACACAACACACACACACAACCACACAAAAACAAGCATACAAACACAAACACACAAACACAAACACACAAACACACAAACACACAAACACACAAACACACAAACACACAAACACACAAACACACAAACACACAAGCACACAAGCACACAAATACACAAGCACACAAACACGCAAACGCATTCCCCCAGCATAGACCTTAGATGGCATTGGAAATTTGACCACCACCCAAAAGACCAGCATCCAAAACAGCACCCCTGACCAGCACCAGTACCCTGCCCCGACAAGCACAAAGACCAGCACCCCGACCAGCACCCTGAGCAGCACCCTGACCAGCAGCCCCCACCTGGCCCGAATTCGCTGAACACGCCCGACCTCTTTTAGAAGTAAGAACCCCTTATAGCTTTGAGCCATCTCGGGAACAAACGCACAAGCACAAGCACAGGCATAAACAACAAACACAGCAACACATGAACACAAACACAAATCAAGACACACACACGCAGTCTATTTCGCGAAACGTCGAGTGTGTTTTTCTGCATCTGCAGGTGACGCAGCCCACGAAGGTGTCGGTGAGAAGCGCCATGTCCCACCTGTCGAAGATGATCTGCGTGCAGTTCCAGGCGCGGGGCTTAGGGCTCAGGGGCGGTGGGTGTGTGGGGGCGTGGGGGTTGGGTTGCGGGCGGTGGGGCTTGCGAAAAGCTTTGGGCCCATGTGTGTGTGTGTGTGTGTGTGTGTGTGTGCTAGGCAGCTTTCAGAATGATGTTTGGAGGTTCGGCTACGTCAGACCCTGGTTTACCCTCCAGTCCGCTAGCATACCAATGTGGGACCTGCCAGGAAATAGTCTCTTATACGGGAACATCGTCCAAACTAGGACTCAGTCAGGCTACATGCTGGATGGAAGTGGACGTTCGGGGCGGTTTTAGGAGGATGGAGTCTTGGGCCTCACTAAACGTCAACCATTCTTCAAGAATAGGGCGAAAGGCTAGTGCCTTTTGAATTCAACAAAAAGCACAGACACGAGCCCCACTTAGGGTGATAGCATGTTGCCAATTTTTGGTGCTTGCTTGTGCTTTTGGGAGCGTTAGGTAGACTTGTGAAGCCCAAAGCGTTTGCGTTTCTTGGGGACTATGGTGGGAAAGTTTGTCGTGCCCTCAGGGTTCTTGAGATCTTGCGGTAAAATCGAAGGAAGGATTCTGATCTGCAGGAGGGGCCATTTCTGAGCAGCTTCCTTTGGTTCCCCTGTAGAGGTGACCAAGCGCTTCTGGACGGAAGAAGGGTGCGAGGGAATTCCTGTTCCGGCCGTGACAAAAAGAGCATTCTGCGGCTTGGGATGAGTGCGTAGTTCAGTTGAACATTCACTTTTTTGAATCAATAGCACATAATTACATCTTAAAAACCACGTTGTTTGCAATGGGGGGTTGGAGGACGTCTGGTTGCGGGGTTGCAAACCCTCCCGCGCCCTTAAACCTGGCGTGGCCTTGTTTTTCAAAAGCTTTGCCCTCTCTATTTGTTTGAATCCTTCAAAGGCTGCTCCTTTGAACCCCCCCCAAAAAAACAAAACAAAACAACAAGAACACACACACACACACACACACACCAAAAAAACAATAACAAACACAAGCACAAACACAAGCCAAGTACTTTCCCAAAAACACAGACCCGTTGTGCGCCCGACCTCTCAGCGCCGAGAGGAGGTGCCCTTGAGCTATTCGGCCATGTACAAGGTCGTGGTCACCGTCAAGGACCCCGGGCCCTGCTATGCCAGCAGCCTGGCGGAGACGACACGGCTGTTGGTTGGATGGTTCTCAGGGAGTCGCTTAAAGGGGGGTTTTGGGACTATGGATGGAGAAACTACAAGTGATGCTTGACAGGCTTTTCAGGGACGGATCGCAAACGAGCGGTTCCCGCAGTTGCGCAGCGGGCAAGGTAAGGCAAGGGCCCCTTTTAAAAGTGATCTCGGATTTTCAGGGGGTCTGCGCACGTTGCCATGTCAAAAAATGAGAATCCAGCAGGCTTGGCCCCAGCTTTTCCCCGCGGTGCCTTTTTGAGCTGGGAACCTAAATTGCGGCAACATCAAGGGTGTTCAAGCGCCAGGCAGTTGTAAACAGGTTTTGGGGACCTCAACGTGAGCTTCCTCTTGTTCGGCGATCTGGGAGTCCATCGTTGTCGCCGGAGGTCCCTTTCTCGCCTCTGAAGTGATCTGGTTTGATCTTGGCCTGGAGACTTTCTTTCTCAAAACAGGTGAGAAAGGACTCTGTGTGGCCCCCCTAGAAAGTATTTCGCGGTTGCCTCTTTGAGCGGAACCCAGACTTGTCTCCCCCACCAAAAGGGTGCTGCATAAAAGGTTGCGCAAGGCATCTGGAACCCAGAGCCCCACCCGCCTCCCCCCCCCAAAGCACAAGGGACCGCTGATTTGGTCCGAAGGCATCATTGGCTACCCCGGCTTGCGGCGCCAAGACTCGGTGCTGAACCTGGCCTCCTGCTCTCAGGCGCGAAGCCGCGAAGCCGGCGTTCGCCTCTGGCTTTTGTTGCTTCAAAGGATGGGGATTTGAGAGCAATCCAAAGGGGGATTAAGGACAAGGGCCACTTGCAGCCTCAAATTGGTGTGGATATCCGGCCGTTGAATTCTTTTCGTTGGTTTGGGCAGACTCTTTCGACTGATTTTCTGGTGGGGTGTTTGGAGGTGAGAAATGCCACTGGAATGAGCAGGGTAGTGCCGCAAGAGGATTTTTCACCTCCCCTCCAAACAACCCAGCTGAACAAATCTTGAAAAGGCTCGCTATGTCCTTCCTTTCCTTGGAATCAAATAGATCTGGGTCAAATGTTTAGGGGGCGTTCTTTTTTGTTGTTGTTGAATTCAGGAAGGGTTCAAAGGGCTGTTGGGGATACCACATGGCCTTTGTTGGGCGCGGCTTATTCTCTTGGGGTTGGACATTTCCATTTTCCCCGCCTTGGGACTGTCTTGGTGTGGTTTGGTATGGAGTTTGGCGAGGAGCATGCGCCAGTCCTACATTTGGATCGGAAGCGGCCCTGCTTGGCCGAAGGTAAGGGCAAGGTAAGGCAAGGTAAGGAGGAAAGACCAGGTAAGGCAAGGCAAAGGCAAGGTAAGGCAAGGCAAGGCAAAGGCAAAGGCAAGGTAAGGCAAGGCAAGGCAAAGGCAAGGTAAGGCAAGGTAAGGCCAGGTAAGGCATAGGCAAGGCAAGGCAAGGTAAGGCAAGGTAAGGCAAGGTAAGGCAAGGTAAGGCAAGGTAAGGCAAGGTAAGGCAAGGTAATGCAAGGCATAGGCAAGGCAAGGCAAGGTAAGGCAAGGTAAGGCAAGGCAAGTCAAGGTAAGGCAAGGTCAGTAAGCAAGTAAGCAAGTAAGCAAGTAAGCAAGTAAGCAAGTAAGCAAACGAGCAAGTAAGCAAGCGAGCAAGTAAGCAAGTAAGCAAACGAGCAAGTAAGCAAGCGAGCAAGTAAGCAAGTAAGCAAGTAAGCAAAAACAAGGTTGGTTGGTAGGCTGGCAGGCAACGTGCTTGAACATGGTACCAACTTAAAGCCCGCCATCCCCGCGTCAGAACATGGGGGTGATCCTCCATGAGCTGGGGCACGTCCTGGGCATGTCCCACGAGCAGGCCCGCCAGGCGCAAGCGGAGAGAGAGGCACCCACGCCCCGGAAATGTCGACCCTCTGCTCAAAGCCAATCCTTGATCCAAGACAAGTTGCGAACGGTTTTTTTTGTTTGTAGTTGTAGTGGTTTTCTGATAGGGATTGTGGGTTGTTGATCGACGCTCCACGTTGAGCACCCTGCTTTTTTTGGGGGATTTTTGAGCTTTTGGGTCAACCCATGCTTTCAAGCTAATTGACCGCCCCCTCCCGGGAGAATCCTCCAAGAGGCCTCCCTACAAAACCACATGGGCGAACAAACTCGGGGGAGACCAAAGGCTCCAGATCCCACCCTCAGGCACGGCTCAGATTGAAGCTCATTTTTCAGGCTTTACATGTCTGCCGCTGGGCAAGTTCCTGCAAAAGCAAACGGTTTTGGCCCATTGCGTCCCAAAACAGACTAATCTTCCTTTGCCAATTTGAAGTCAGCTTCCGCTTTCCATATCCCAAACAGACATGAGGCACCCGGACACGCCCCCCCATAAACCCCTTGAAAGGCCGGGGGGTAGATAATTTGACAGGGGAGAGGGGAGGGGTCCTGCAAGTCAAGGGGCAAAGTCAGCCTCGGATTCGATTCCAGAAGCGGACCCAAAGGGCGCAGATCGATCCCAAATGTGAGAGAGCGATGGCCTGATTTTCGAGAAGTACCATGTTTCTCCATGTGATGCTACTTGCATTTTTTGACACATTACTTTCTTGTAGGATGTAGGTCTCTTCAAGGAACTGGCTGACAGGGAAGGTAACCCAAGGAGCGAGAATGAGCTGCGACGGGGAATCCTGTTGACTCGCATCTATTCCATAGGAATTTCCCATCCATCGTTCGGAGTGGTCAATCTCTTGGGATGTGAGTCAGGATGGTGACCAGAGATTTGTCCCCTATTACTTTCTCCCACATCCCAGTCCGAAGAAGAGAGAAGTGTGATCATGGACGAGGATTCTCTCTCTTACCTTCATTGACAGACAGAATTCCAAAGGTAAGAAACTACCCTCGAAATTGAGGGATACCGTAAGGTGGTTTCTTGATATTGCCTTGAATCTTTTCTTGACCCTCCTTTATTCGCTCGACCCAGTTGCCAGGATCGGGATAACCACGTGGTCGTCAACTGGGCAAACGTGGACAAGGTGTGGGCAACATGCCAAGTGGGATCAAGGTGTTTCTCATTTGTTGCCAACAGTTTCCTTTTTAAAGCTTGGCTCACTCCTGAAACTGGACTTCAGTCGGGAAGACCATTTCAGTGCTAAACAACAAATCATACTTTTTTTGGGGCAGTCAAGGTCTTATAGGGGAAGGTCCCTGACTGAAGAATTCCTTCGTCCCTGGTTTTTTGGGGGCGCAGCGGGTTGTTCCTTTGCTCCACAACCAGTGTTTGTTTGAATGTTTGATGGGCGCGTGGCTTGCCTGTTTGTTTCCTTCACCAAAAAAGCATTGCATATCGCCGCAAAAACGTCCCAACTCAACTCGTTACTGGCGAAAGTGAACTGAGGGGCTTCCGAGCCCTGCGACCAAATGAGAAACCGGGTGTTGACCCCGAACCCTGTTTATTCATAGGGGGGTGTCCCTGGGTTTAGTGGGGAATCATCGCATATGGATGGGCACCCCCCTGTTTAAAAGCACGGGTTTATCAATCCGGGGTCAAAACTAGGGGTCCAATTTCAATCCAGCTGTTTCCGTTTCTTGTCGGAACCCTGGGCTTAGCGCGTCTCATGAAGTTGCTGCGAGCGAAGGATTGGCGCTTTGGACTGCCTTTGAGAAAAGAAACGGCGCTGTTCCCCGATTTTTTCCGTTGGCGGAAAATACGGAGGGGGTCAACCAAGGCAGAGGCCTTTGTGCTTTGGTGTGTAAACTGCCCCCTTGTTGCGAACACGCACCATTTTCAGGGTGGGTTTTGGAGGCTTATAGACCGGCGGTTTTTCTTAGTTTGGCATGGAACGAGCTGAACTTCGTTTCCTGGCCAGTTCTGTGATAGCCAAGCAAGGTGCCCATGGGGAACGCTCGTCTTCGCGTTGCATCGCAAGCAGGGACCCGTCTCCTCATGTGATATGCTTTTGAGGCCGAGCATATTTTTGGTGTACCCTGGAATTTACACCCCCCTTAGAAATGAAATTGGGGCAGGGGGTGACCCCTGGAATTCTCTTTCGACTGTCCCTTCTCTGAGGAAGACTAGACAAATGGGTGTGGGTCAATATTCAACCAGGAGACCGCATATTTTAGTCATTTTAATCCATGTTTCCATTTACCGGGGTTCCATTTCGGGTACCTAATTTTGACCAGCCAAATGGAAGTGGGTCCCGGAGCTCCCTCAGGGGGGATCCCCTGGCGTGGCTTCAGGGCTACACCGAGCAGTTCTATCGCTCTGACAAGTCCTACATTGGCTCCAGGGAGGCGGGCTATGCGCCTTGGTTCATGGAAGCGCCATCCACCACCAGCACCGGTTGGTCGTGGTCTATTTTTCGACTTTTGTTTCCCCTCTTTTTTTGTTTAAAGAAAAAAGAGGAGTCATCCATTCCAATTGGTGCCTGATTGGCGACAATATTTTGTCCACCAGCTGACAAAATCAGCCAGTTTGAAGACCAACATGTTGAGCGATGGCTCCTTCGGCACTGTCCGCTTGGCCAAGAAGCCAACCAACCATCGATGCTGTTGCGTCAAAGTGATGGCCAAGCACTATATTCTTCAGTAGATGCGCATAACGGGTACCGCATCATGAATTCGATTTGGACTTTGGGGTTGTCCGAGGTGCCCTATGACTTCGACTCGGTGATGCACTACAAGGCCAACGCTGCGTTGCATAGCCTCCCCGTGCAGAACGGCCAGGCCAGAGCGCGAAGCGATCGACAGCGAATCGAGCTTTGAACCTTTTGGGTTTCCCTGATTTGGTATATGTTGTAAAAGGTGCCAAAAGGTCATCAGAGTCATCACCTCGTATTTTCAAGTCCTTTGGGCGAGTGAGTTTTCCATTGGGTCTCGAGAGCTTTTGTGTGGAGCAGAAGCCCATGCCCCACTCTGATTGTAAGGTCTGGACTCAGATGCTTGGATGTTCGTTGACAAGTTAGTGTCTGTGAGTGGCCGAAGGAAGGAAGGAAGGAAGGAAG